>CACVCL010022614.1:0-36121 GCA_902729485.2 Mus minutoides
CACAGCGGTTACTACTGTGGTGGTGGTCTTCTGGTCCAGTCTATATTTATAATCTGGAAGAGCATTCTGGCTTTTTTTGCTCATTTATTTGTTTACCCAATCATTTACTTATATCAATGTGTACCGGCAAATATTTATTTTATCTTTTAAGCTATAATATCCTTATTATAATATATTACTATCCTTATTTTATTGCTCATGTCATTCTAACTATGGGTATTAGGAAGCTTTTTCAGGTTTGCGCCTGTGGCCTTTTGTTTTGGTTCGTTGACACAGGGTATATCACTCTGTAGCCCAGGCTAGACTGATCTTGCTATATATCTCATAGTGGCCTTGAACCTACAGCAAGCCTCCTTCTGCTTCCAAGTGTTAAGATTACAAGTGTAATCCATACCCTGCTTTTCTGTGGCCTTTAATATGACTTCACCCACTTAAAGAAAAAAAATCTCTTTCTGTACATCAGTATATGTGTGCATGTGAGCATGCCTGCATGTGTGAATGTGTGTGTGGGTGTGTTTATGTGTGCATGTGTATATGCATGTGTGTGTGAGTGTGTGTGTGAATGATTATGTGAATTATTTGTGTGTCCATGTGTATATGCATGTATGTGTGTGTGAACTGTTTGTGTGTGCATATATATGCATGTAAGTGTGTGTGTGTGTGTGTGTGTGTGTGTGTGTTGAGCACCGTTTTACTTTCAGTCAGAATGGAATTTGACAAGTCTATCATGTATTTTCATACCCTGCAGCTTGAAATCCTAGAATGTCTCATTTCTCAGGGGACCTCCCAGGGCATTTAAAATTTCCCCACTGCTGTGCTAGAGCATTTGTTTAAACCCTGGATCAGACCCTTTTCTTAGGTGCAATAGCCTAAGTGATAAGAAGCCCAATTGTCCCTGTTCCTAGCACATAAAAATTATGTAGCATTGGGCAACTTACCTTTGTAAGCCCACATCTTCCGTGTAAAAGATGTATGGTTCTTTATTCAGTGGCTTCAAGGATTAGATGTGAACAGAGATGAAGCCAGACTCCTCGTGCTTGTCACATCGGGGTAGGAGAAAAGACGGGGAAATGGTGGGATCACAAGACGGTAGAAGAACCCCGACCGAGTCTGAATCCTCTCACAAGCAAGGAAACAAAGTCCCCGCACCGTCAGCTGTCAGGGTTCTGATACGGTTAATATTCCTTCCACTCGCAGACATTTATAAGAAAATAGCTGCTATCCAGGCTGTTTACTGTAAGGACTGCCTGCTTTACTAGAACCCATTGGGGTGGATGCTTACTTTATTGATCTTAATCCTATCAGATGTCCCCAGAGACCACTCATTGATAAGATTTCAACTTCAAATCCCTTATAAGATGATTGTCAAAGCAACGACCTATGAGGAGCCCTATGCAGGCTCCCAGTCCCACCCAACCTGCTTTCTCCCAATCGTCATGCTTAAGCCTATGCTAAAATATCATTAATAAAAGTTACAACGTGGCTTCATAAAATGGCTGGTCCTGAAATTCTTCTCAATGTCCAAGCCCCAGCCCTGGTTTGGCCCGAGGCAGCGTTCCTCAGACCCTAAGGGTGACAGTGGAGAGCTGTCCCTTCTTTACCCAGAGCTTCACTGATGGCAACAGAGGTGCCCTGTTTCTGGTGTCCAGTGGATCCTTGGTGGGAACTGGTTGCTGTGTATCCTCAGTGAAAATCTGCATCATTGTTGTATCGGAAAAGTGAGGTTACACAGGGTTGCCGGTCAGTGGTGGCGCACACCTTTAATCCCAGCACTCAGGAGGCAGAGGCAGGCGGAGCTCTTGAGTTGGAGGCCAGCCTGGTCTACAGAACAGCCAAGGCTACAGGGAGAAACCCTATCTCAAAAAGAAAAAAAAAATTACCCACAAACCACTCAGCATAATTTGGCATACAGGAATCACTTAGAGTTATCAATTACTGTTTTGTCGTTATTATTACTATTGCAGACAAAAACCTCTGGTTACTATCTAGTTTCCTTCCATAAGAAGCTACGAAGCTTAAGAGGCTGGAAAGATGGCTTAGCCTTGAGAGATCTTACTCCTGCTATTGCAGAGACCTAGAGCTGAGTTCCCACCACCCCTGTGGCAGCTCATAGTTCTGGGGTTTCAACAATCCTTTTCTGGCCTCTGCAGGTACTGCATGGTCCACTCACATACATGCAGGCAAAATATTCATATGCTTAAGATAAAATAAAGAAATCTTTTAAAGCATTCTGTGAAGGTCAAAGGCACAGCTCAATGGTTTTCAACCTTCCTAATGCTGTGACCCTTTTAAATAGTTCCCCATGGTGTGGTGACCCCCAACCATTCAACCATTCTCACTGCTACTTTGTAACCGTAATATATATATATATATATATATATATATATATATATATATATATATATATATATAAAACATGCATTGGTGTTGTGCCTGCATGTATGTTTGTGTGAGGGTGTTGGACCCTGAGAACAAAAGTTCCAGAAAGTTGTGAGCTGCCATGAGGTGCTGAGAATTGAACACAGGTCCTCTGGTAGAGCAGTTGGTGCTCTTAAGCACTGAGCCATCTCTCCAGACCTTAACTATGTTACTTTTATAAATTGTAATGTAAACATCTGATATACAGGATATCTGATATGCCTCCCCTGTGAAAGAGTTGGTCAACTTACAAAGGACTCAAGACCCACAGGTTGAGAACCGTTGGTATAGCTGGTTAAAACCATATTTCAATCTTTAGAGAGGAAGGGATTTCAAATTCATACGTACTTTTTTTTTTTAATTTGTTTTTTTCAAGACAGGGTTTCTCTGTGTAACCCTGACTGTCCTGGAACTTGCTTTGTAGAATAGGCTGGCCTCAAACATGCAGCGATCCATTTGCCTCTGCCTTCTGAGTGCTGGGATTAAAGGCGTGCACAATCACAACAGGCTCCTAAGAACTTTGATGACTGTCCTGGGTTGCTGACATCTTTTCCCTCCAGGGCAGATTTCTCAGGTCCCGTTTGCCTCCTATTGACGCATAAGGCCCAAATGACCAGTGAGGGATCTGCTTTGGGGGGCCAGCAGAGAAAATGACAGAACCTTTAGGATGCAGGGGACACTGCTAACGCTGACAACAAATCCACATAGCATAAAGGGGCATTCACATGCTTACTGTAGGGTTCTCGAGGGTCCCAAGGATAAAAAGCAAGGTGCTTGAGAGAAGCAAGGGTGCAATTTTGAATAGGAGCCATCTGGAGGGTAAGGACAAACACCACCTGGAGGGTAAGGACAAACAACGAGTGTGCCTACAGTCCAGATGAGTGACTTGGCAACCTGTGCAAAGCCTGGGACTCCTCAAAGAGTCCTTGGTTGGGACTTTTTTTTTTAATTATATATTTTATGTATGTGAGTACACTGTAGCTGTCTTCAGACTCACCAGAAAAAGGCATCGGAACTCATTATAGATGGTTGTGAGCCACCATGTGGTTGCTGGGAATTGAACTTGGGACCTCTAGAAATGCAGTCAGTGCTCTTAACCACTAAGCCATCTCTCCAGCCAGGTTGGGGTATTTTGTTTGTTTGTTTGTTTGTTTACAATAAGAAAGACAGAGCCCTTTTTGTGTCAAGGTTTTAAAAATAACATCTTTATTGGGCCACTCATTTACTCTGGCCATCTGCACTAGGCCCAGTTGACCAAAAAGTGTTCCAGAGTTTCTCACTGCCGAATTATCTGACCTTCAGATAAATCAGGAGATTTAAGTAATAGTCAAATTCCCAAACATGCCGCGTTAGCTGGCTTAACAAGTTATTCTATTTTAAGCTTTATGGGGGAAAACAACTTCTGTTTTGTTTCTGCTTCCTCCTCTGTCTTTAAAGCCAGCCTTCTCTACTCACTTCTTCAGAACCCGCAGTCTACTTTTATTACAGGTCTCTTTTATGGAAGTACTGCCCAAAGTTAGAAGGACAAAGGAAAGCCACAGCACAAGCCTCTGACTGTAAGTCCATCAACCAATCATAATTCCCCACATCTATTCAAACTAGCCAACCCCGTTAGTCCTAACTCAGTGCCTCATTTACATTTGGTTAGGACCAAATTGGCTCACAACCTAGGATTTTAAAAAATCTCCATTTCTACGTGCTACTTGGCCAGTCTTTTTTAAGTCCCCTCCCAGATGCTGGGAGCTGTTTCTGTTCCTGGGACGGTAATCATCTTGCCTTTCCTCAGCGAGGCTTTGCATCAGGGAACTTAGACATCTGAATACACTGACCCAGAGTTCACCACTCTGGTAGTCCAGATAGCACTAGAAACTACAGGCCTGGATGACCTCATCCAGGAAGAAAAGAACGAAACAAGGGTTAACTTCTTTTTTCTTTCAACAAAACAAAGTTCGTTTTTAACTGTGGTAAATTCACATAATATAAAAATCATGAACTGAGCCGGGCGTGATGGCACATGCCTTTAATCCCAGCACTCGGAAGGCAGAGGCAAGCGGATTTCTGAGTTCGAGGCCAGCCTGGTCTACAGAGTGAGTTCCAGGACAGCCAAGGCTACACCGAGAAACCCTGTCTCGAAAAACAAAACAAAACAAAACAAAACAAAACAAAACAAAACAAAACAATCATCAACTGGCCCTGTAATCCCAGGGCCTGAAAGGCCAGCCTAGACTATTGAGATCTTGTATCAAAAAGACAAGGAGGAGGAGGAGGAGGAGGAGGGGGGAGGGGAGGGATAAGGGGAGGGGGAGGGGGGAGGGGAGGGGAGGGGGAGGAGAAAGAAAAGAGGAAAGAAGAGAAAAGTAAGTGCTCTTTCTAATCATGTTAAAGAGCAACATTTGGTGATGTTTAGTTTAGTCCCAGAACTGTAACCATCACCACTATTTCATTCCTGAGTATTTTTATTATCCCAACAGAAAATATGTACCAATTAAACTTCTCAGAGCCACTATCAGCCGTAGCTAACATTAATTGTCTGTGTCCACAGGTTTGCCTATTCTAGACCTTCATGATATAATTTATGACCTTCTGTTACCTTTGCATAGTATTTTTAAGGTTCTCCACGTTGTACTCTATATCCGTACCTTATTCCTTTTTAAAAACAAAACAAAACCCAGAATCATTTGTTTATTAATTGAGAGGCAAATTGGGGGCAACTTTATTGTGTTTATTTAAGACAAGATGACTCTACGTAGCCTAGGCTGGCCTCAAATTTACCACTCTCTGGCCTTAGGTTCCCAAGAAGCTGAGGTATTTAAATATTATTTTCTTTCCTTTTT
Organism: Mus minutoides; assembly: GCA_902729485.2. NCBI lineage: Eukaryota > Metazoa > Chordata > Mammalia > Rodentia > Muridae > Mus > Mus minutoides. Next base: position 5,253 of record CACVCL010022614.1, read on the forward strand.
TTGGGGGGGGGGGTTCAAAACAGGGTTTCTCTGTGTTGCCCTGGATGTCCTGGAACTCGCTCTGTAGACCAGGCTGGCCTCGAACTCAGAAATCCTCCTGCCTCTGCCTCCCAAGTGATGGGATTAAAGGTGTGCGCCACCACTGCCCCGCTTATTTTCATTTTTTATTGATAAACAGTCACACAATCTTATATCTAGCCTTAGGTTTGGGACTAACAGCCAGCCAGCCCTTTAAAAGGTTTCTTTTTCACTTGTAGGCATAGCATGTTCACACTCATCCTCCAGTACTGGAAATAAGCAGATTCACACAGAACAGGCATTGGTATGTAGAAGGTCCGTCCCTGATGCTCCTGTTTTACAGGGCCCCTCTGAGACCATTCTGTTGGCTGGTTACCTTCTAGGCTCATCGACCTCTGATCTCTGCATCCTGGCTAATTCAGTCTCAGCCTAGTAGATCAATTGCTTTTCTTTTGTTTGTGGTCTCTTTGAAGAACCCTCAGCCACCTTGATAGCATCAGCGGCTGGACAGGAGTAGGTTCCTCTTTGCCCTCAGCATCTTTGCTTTCAGTACCTTAGAAATCCAAACCAAAATGTAACTGGTTGATATATATATATAACTGCATTGATATAGATATAAACTGCGTTGGGCAACAGTCTTAAAACGGGATCAGCAATTGTATCAGTATATGTGTACTAGCGAGAGCCTTTACCTGATGTGCCATCCTGCCATCTCATTAAACAGCATTTATTATTATTTTTTATTTAGCAAACCTTTATATTCATTTGTTTTTGAAGAACTTACAAGTTTTTTATGCTTGTTAGAGCCAAGTTTGTTTTTTATATATAAATAAGCTAAAATACAATAGTCTGATGACATTATAGTCATCACAGAAATTATAATTGAAACAGTGAGACCCTTTCCTAGAGATGTCAGCACATACTATTATCATAGTGTGTGTGTGTGTGTGTGTGTGTGTGTGTGGTGTGTGGTGTGTGGTGTGTGGTATAGTGTAGGATATGAGTATGGCATATATACTGTGCTCATAGAGGCCAGATAGCACATCTCTACCCTGGTCCTAACCCTGAGAAGTTGACGTTATAGTACTACGCACGCAGCAGGCCTAAAGTTCTAGGCACCCTAATAGATCAGTCCAAGCTGCTGGGAGGGCAGTGAGTAAGAACAAGCTTGGTTCAGGGACAAAGTGCACATAGCCAAGGCTCCGGAGGTTCTGTAGTAAACCAACCAAGACCTCGTTACCCTGTTTTACCCCGTTTAACCAAGGGTTTCCTAATCGTTTCCTTTCTCATTATTTTGACACCCAGTATTTGATGTTTGATTTTGTAACATCCCTCTTCCCAGATATATTTTAGAAATGCAGCAAGCTAGTATTTTTTTTTTTTTAATAACAGTGAACTAACGGTATCGTCGTGGTTTCAGCCAATTTTGCAAGAATGTTTCGACAGTCCAGTGGACTCCTGGTCTCTCCGGCATCAAAACCAGCTTGGGAAAGCCACTGTCGCCGTGATGCCGTCCTGCTGCCTTTCTCTTTTCGTTTTTTTGTACAGATCTCTGATGAAGTGATAGCTTGTATTTGTAATTTGTATGCTATTAACGGTTTGTTACGGAATGTTATCTCAGTTTCCCCCATAGCAACTCTAAATACGGAAATTACTCTGTTCGGGGACTTCCATCCTCTCTCTCTCTCTCTCTCTCTCTCTCTCTCTGTGTGTGTGTGTGTGTGTGTGTGTGTGTGTGTGTGTGTGTGTGTGAGAGAGAGAGAGAGAGAGAGAGAGAGAGAGAGAGAGAGAGAAAGGTGGTGTGTTTCCTTGATCACATTATCTAAGTTTCCCATGGTTGTTAAGTTAGAATGTTGCCTGTAAATTCCCAGAATCGGGACTTTATCCTCTACTCCTCAAACTAGCAATCATTCCTCCTGTCACTGTCCTCAGACAGTGAAGCCTTGAGAACCCCAGGGAACAATGCTAAGCAGGGTTCTCAGTCATCGACAGCCCACAACACGCGGCAGGGCCATCGTGGGGCCACACAGAAGCACACTGTGCAATGGGGTCTGACTTCTTCTCCCCGTCCAGGTCTTTCTGCTCTTTCCACGTCTGCCCAGCTGCATCACGGTTTTCAGGGAGATGGGGGTTGCATATACCGCAGATAATCCCGTTGGCTGGGAGGCGCCCCTCCTGTGCTTGCCTCATCTCTCCCTCTGAGCCTCCTCCAGAGCGTGGGGGTGGGCCTGCGCTCAACAAGTCAGTCCAAGGAAGGCCTGACCCGGCGGCCCTCCTTGCTGGGCGCTCCGGGGTGGGGCGAGCCCCAGGGGAGGATTGTGCCTAGGAGAGGTCAGCCCACGCCAGCCCTGTGGTGCTCACAGCTGGGGGCGGCGGAACCCTACTGGGCTGTGGCCGAGGTCAGGCCCCGCCTTAGAGAACAAAGATCAAGAGTATTTCTGGGGTTTTGTTATGAAAGGTCTGGGTGGGTGGGTGGGTCAGATTCTTTCATCAACCCTTCCAAAAAGTCACTTCTTCTGAAAGTGGGTCTTGCTTCATAACTAGAGGAAGGGGACTGTGGAAATATGTCCTTAGTGGTGTTAGCTGGAGTGAACACCCATTTAGGATGAGGGTCTTAGGCTCGGGCATCTCTATCTCCAAAGTTCCATGTTGAGGGTGTGAAGTTTGGAGTACCTGCAGAGGGACTGACTGTTCTGCTGAGGTCCACAAGGCCTGTGATTCACAGCAAAGCTCAGTCTTGCTTCGGTAACTGAAGTGCTGAGGTCTTAGACTGCTACTGTTCCTGCTCTGCCCTTAGAGATACTGAGAGAGAGATACTTGCAAGAAGATACTGTGTTAGAGAAACACACTCTCCTCTTACCCCTCACTCACTGCTTCTGAGTCCAGATTGCAAACTCAGAAGTTTGTTTCTAGTGACAAAGGATGCTTCCTCAGGGTCTCGGGACATCACACAGAAGTCACAGTTAACAGCCCCTCTGGAGAAAGACTTTAGGAGTCAAATCTGAGCTCTGGTTCAAACTAGTTCTCAGAACTTCCTGGAAGTTACTCATTCCCTCTCCCTACAATAGTTTCCCCTGCTATCAAGTGAGGAGAGTAAAAGTAGTGTCTTCCTCACAAGTAGAGTTTAGAGTTTTAGACTGTTTTGCAATGTGATAACTGCATTACTGAGTAATTTATAAGAGAAGAGGGGCTGGTCTGCCCAAGGTTCTGAAGATGTGAAGCCACAGGCACGCCACAGGCCTGTTGCAAGAGACTGGGAGATGTGTCACTCCATGGCAGAAGGCACGAGGACAAAACACGAGAATAAAGGGACACAAGAGTCAGGCTCAGGTTTTGTTTGTTTGGTTTGGTTTGGTTTTTGGTTTTTTTCTTTTTTTGGTTTTTTTTCGAGACAGGGTTTCTCTGTGTAGCCCTGGCTGTCCTGGAACTCACTTTGTAGACCAGGCTGGCCTCGAACTCAGAAATCCGCCTGCCTCTGCCTCTGCCTCTGCCTCCCGAGTGCTGGGATTAAAGGCATGCACCACCACACCCGGCTGCAGGCTCAGTTTTATATCACAATGCTTCCTATGGTAACCCCTTTTCCGAGATAAGGACATTCATCCATTCCTAAAGGTACAACCTCCACATCTAATCCCTTATTTGGCCCTGGCTCCTAAGACAATCATAGACATAGAGAGAAAGGTTTTACAGGAATTTCAGAGTAACGGAAAATTCTTTACCAGGCAAGATAAATAGAAGAAAACAATATGTGAAGTGCCTTGCTAATCTAGAGGCATACAAATGCGTTTACCATGTATAGAAATCTCAAGTATGTAAAGTTCAAGAAATAAAATTGAAGGAGAGCAGGCCGACAATAATAGCAGCTGTCGCAGTGTAGTAGAATTGTGGCTTATGTTCCCCTCTTTCTGTTTTATCACTTTTGGTCCTCTCCAAACCTACTTTAAATGTTGCCTTGGAAAATTACTTCAAATTATTTATCTGCTTATATGTATTTATGTATTCATATACAGGGGAGTGTGTGTGTGTGTGTGTGTGTGTGTGTGTGTGTGTGTTTGAGAGAGAGAGTGAGACCCCTTATTTTTGAAAGTGAGGGATATAAAGGCCTTAGAGGGCAAAAAAATATCCTTAGATTTCTAAAACTTCACTGTTTTTTGAGATCAACCAATCCTTACTGATTTGTACTAGGAAGTCACTCTGTTTCTGTTTGAAGGATAAAGACAGCTCGTTTATACTAGGTACAGTATCTGTCTTTCCCATCTAAGGAGACTTTCTTTAAAGTGTCAAGATATTGGGCAGGAGTGGGAAGTGAGAACAGGGGTGTATATGATCAATACACATCGTATACATGTACAGAACTGTCAAAGACCAAAGATAAAACACTCTTCAAAAAGTACCTAAGACAAGGGATCAAAAGGCTCCTGTTAAATCCAGAAAGGCAAAATGGGTTGAGGGGTTCTAGGGTAGCAATCTTTTACATTACCATGTTACTTTTTTCCAAGTATCTTGAGTAGATTTATAGCCAAATGGTAGAGTGCTTGCCTGCCATGTATGAAATTCTGGGTTTGACCCTTAGTACTAGAAAAAGAAAAAAAAATTCCAAATTTACCATTTACTTCAAACTTACCTTCCATTTATATTGACAATTAGGACATGTTGCTTAGTGTATATACCGGATTATCTCCTCAACAAAAATGTCCTGTCAACTGACTCAGGCCTTGTGCTGATGCCAGGGATACCATGGAGGGCCTAAAGCTCAGGGCTGATGGACACTCTTGTGCACAGAGACATAGGAGGGATTGTCTCAGGAATTTACTGAAGACAGGCACAGAGTATTTACTGGGATGAGGGCGGCTGTGTCGAGGCAGAGAGACAGGATCGGGCAAAGACACAGGAAGCGCTTCATTGATGACTAGTTCTCTGGGTTGATGGTGAATCTTCAGTGTTTAAGCACGTAGTTCTTCCTAATATGAGACACATTTTTATGCTTTGTCCTAATCCAGTTAGAATACTAGCCATCTGGTTGTAATTTTTAACAAATTAAGGACACACTTTGTGATACTTATCTTCATTAATCAATGCAATAAGTTTATAACATTCAAATCATTTAATTAATAATTAATTAATTAATTAGACTGGATTCCTCTGTGTAGCCTTGGCTATCCTGGAGCTCATTATATAGTCTAGGCTGGTTTCGAACTCACAGAGATACCTAGTGCTGGGATTAAAAGCTTGTACCACCACTACCCAACTCAAATTACTGAATTAGAATTCATCTTATCCCATTGCATTTTTAAAAATTGGGCATATTAAAAAATCAGGCTTTTATCAGATTTGGACATTAGCCATTCCTTTTTAAACCAGGTGGATAATTATACTCACTCCCGGGAGTTGGAGATTGGTTCCAATGCTTTGAATTAATCCAGCCCCCCAAATCAGAAATCTGTATGTCCAAACACTGAAGGTCCTTGTCCTCAGTTGGTTTTTGCTTGATCAGTAAAGAGCCAACGGCCAATGGCTGGGCAGGCAGACTGAGGCAGGACCTTTTAGATTTGGGTGGGCTAGGAACTGGAAGAGAGGAAGAAGGAGAGATTGCCATATCTCAGAGGGAGATGGATTAGATTTAGAGCTGCAGAAGGAAAATCATCCAAAATGTAGGTGAGAAGGAATGAGGTGCCCAGAAGCATCTTGGGCAGCAAAGACTAAGGAGTCACCCAGAAGGAACCAGGGTAACAAAGATAAAATATAGAATTGAGAGTGTTAAGCCAGGATTACAGGAGGGAAATGTGTGCTAGCCACAGGGAGGATTAGAACTGCCCAGCCTTCGAGCAAGCCGAGGCATTTTAAAATTAACTGTGTTTGTGTGTGTGTGTGTCTGTGTGTCTGTGTGTCTGTGCGTGGGCTGGGAATCAAACCCAGGCTCTCTGGAAGAGCAACTAGTGCTCTTAACCACTGAGCCATCTTGTTTTGCTTTCTTATAGAAAGTGGAGAACTACAATACCAGTACTGAGTTATTTTAGGCTTTGAAATTTGTTTTCCTAATCTTTTATAGTTATGTAGCCTGTGAATAATTTGACAAGGGCTTGTTTGTATTCTTTAGTTTTTAAGGGACCTGCCTGCTTTTATAGAGCCCTCTCAAAGTACTTAACTTCATTTTCATAATTTGAAGTTGTTTTGTTGTTGAGGGGTTTTTTTTTTTTGTATTCGTATTTCACCGTGCAAAGTAATAACATAAACGTGTCTTAGAAAAACAAGTGTCATTACACACACAGCCTAGGTGTTCTGTATTCGTTTTTAAGCACTAGTCGTGACCCAGTAAATGTATTCCAACTCTACTAAATTGGTACAGAAGCCTGGAATTTGGAAATGGCTGTATTAAAAGCAGTCTCCTAGCTCTGGGATGCATACTGACATCAGGGACGTTGGAGGAAAATGGAAGATGTCGGTTCACACAGAGCTGGCTCGGCAGGGCTCTGAGAAGGGAGCTTCTAGTGCAGTAAAATGTTGTTGGATTGCGCTTCTGGGTCCACCAGTAGCATTTGGAAATCTCAGGGCAGTTAAGCTTTGGCTTTTATGGTTTGAGTGTTAAAGATACCTGGCCTATATTTAAAAGTCTCAGGCTTACACTTGGTGCTAATGGCCCACAACGTTCACGTTACGTATTTAATCAGCCATCCTTGAGCCAATTTAAAGCCATTAGAGCATATCCTTTCCTGTAGATAAAACAAGGAGACAGACTGTGAGAGTGTCTAAGCTAATATAAAAAAACATTTTTCCTAGCACAGGACAATGTTAGCCGACTCTAAGAACCTCCCTTTAAGTATTTTCTCCACCACACAGAACTTGAAAGATACTCAGTGGAGGCAGAAAAGGATACGGCAAGGAAAAATAAAGGATATGGCAAGGAAGAATACTTAGGTTGAAACCTTCTTCCTCTTCACTAGGGATTCCAGACTTGAAAGGTGTGTTTGTTTGTGTGTGTGTGTGTGTGTTTGTGTGTGTGTGCGTGTGTGTGTGGTGGGGGTGGAGCAGTATCCTGCCAGACAGAATAAAGCCAGGTTTTCCTAGGTTGGAAGCTTATGTAACCCTAGTCTGTAGGCTGAACTCTATGGAGTTTATCCCTTTTCAGGATTCCTATTGTTCTGGGTTGGTGGGGCCATTGGAAGGGGGATCATCAGCTGTAAAACCTCTGAGGACTGGGCTGAGTGAGCCAGCACTGAGCTACTGTACCAGAGGATTGGAGGGCTGGTTCTTATTATCACGTCAGGCAGCTGCCGACTGCTGGGCACTCCAGCACTAAGGGATCCTGCCCTCTGTGGGCTTCATGGACACCTACACATACATCTGTACACACATCACACACATATACACACACTCACATCACACACTCACATAGACACATATACACATTCACATCACACACTCACATACATACATATACACATTCACAGCACACACAAATATACACAAGCACACACACATACACACTCACATATACACACTCACAAGCACACGCACACACACATACACATGTAAAACTAAGAATAAATCACTTAAACACTGAGGATCTCTGGCCATGTTTGAGCACGCCTTTAATCTCAGCACCTGGGAGGCAGAGGCAGGTGGATCTCTGAGTTTAAGGCCAACCTGGTCTATAGATTGAGTTCCAGCTATGGCTACATTTAGAAATCCTGTTTCAATAAAGAAAAGAAAAGAAAAGAAAAGAAAAGAAAAGAAAAGAAAAGAAAAGAAAAGAAAAGGATTCTAACCTCTATCCTCTTAATTGTAACAGCTTTCATTTCCAAGAGTGTTGAGTAGAAAGCCTTAGAAGCAGACTGAGGTGGAGATTCCTGAGATACAGGGTTAGTGAGAGATATGCACTGTGAATATCCCCCGAGTTCTCTATTTTTCTGAATTTTCCAAGATGGAGTTTCCTTTTGTGGTTATAGAGAGGGACCAATAATGCCATAGAGAGAAGCCAATCAATTCTACACACTGGGCCTTTCTTCGTCTATTTTCTTTTTGTGATGGTAAATCTCAGTAGATAACTTAAGAGATCTAGCATCACCTGGGAGATGGGGCCCTGGGTATGCCTCTGTGGTATTAATCTCAATTGGGTTAATCGAAGTGAAAAGATCTGCCTGTTGAGTAATTCCCTCAGATGGGACTCCTGAAGTGTGCAAAAAGGGGGAAAGAAGCCAAGCAAAGGGTCTGGTCCCATCCTGCCCTCATTCTGAGAAACCGAATGAAGTTGAACTTGAGGGTAAGAGATTACCTTGTTTGGCAGAGGATATTTCAAGCCAGCAGAATATTCGGGCTGGTACTTAAAAAAAAAATCAGATAGGGGACTGATATCCAATATATATAAAGAACTCAAGAAGGTGGACACCAGAAAATCAAATATCCCCATTAAAAAGTGGGGCACAGAGTTAAACAAAGAATTCTCAACTGAGGAATACCGAATGGCTGAGAAGCACTTGAAAAAATGTTCAACATCCTTAATCATCAGGGAAATGCAGATCAAAANTAAACACATGAAACTCAAGAAGAAGGAAGATCAAAATGTGGACACGTCACCCCTTCTTAGAATTAAGAACAAACCACACATTGAAAGAGTTACAGAGATCATGTGTGAAGCTGAATCTAAAGGATGGACCCAATGACTGCGGCTGCCAGGGATCCATCCCACAATCAGCCACCAAACATAGACACTATAGCATATGCCAACAAGATAGTGCTGAAAGGGCCTGGATATAGCTGTCTCGGGGGAAACTATACCAATGCCTGGCAAACATGGAGGTGGAAGCTCACAGTCAGCTATTAGATGGAACACAGGGTTCCCAAGGAAGGAGCTAGAGAAAGTACCCAAGGAGCTGAAGGGGTCTTCAACCCTATAGGTGGAAAAATAACCATGAACTAACTAGTACCCCCTGAGCTCATGTCTCTAGCTGCATATATAGAAGAAGATGGCCTAGTTGGCCATCATTGGGAAGAGGCCCCTTGGTCATGCAGACTTTATATGCCCCAATACAGGGGAACGCCAGGGCCAAGGAGTGGGAGCGGGTGGGTAGGGGAGCAGGGCCGGGAGGGGGGAGGGTATAGGGAACTTTCTGGATAACACTTGAAATGTAAATGAAGAAAATATCTAATAAAAGTTGGAAAAAAACTTATTATAAATCTAAAAAAAAACTTATTATAAATCTAAAAAAAAAAAAAAAAAAAAATCACCACCCAAGAGAAACCTCTTGTGCTGTGCTGAAACAACAGGAATGACGCCTTACTAGGCGGTGATGGCACACGCCTTGAATCCCAGCAGAGGCAGGCGGATTTCTGAGTTTGAGGCCAGCCTGGTCTACAGAGTGAGTTCCAGGACAGCCAGGCCTATACAGAGAAACCCTGTCTCGAAAAACCAAAAAAGTAATGACGCCTTGAGGACAAAACTCTGCCCAGAAGAAGCTCCATCTTGTGAAGATCCAAACTTATTTAAAGACCGAGAACCAAGGTTGGAGAGATGGCTCAGCGAGTAAGAGAACTGACTGCTCTTCCGAAGATCCTGAGTTCAACTCCTAGCAATCACATGGTAATGAGATCTGACGCCCTCCCTTTTCGGGTGTGTCTGAAGTCAGCTACAGTGTACTTATGTATAATAATAAATAAATCTTAAAAATAAGATAAAATTTAAAAAACTAAAAGACCGAGAACCCACTAAAGCAGCAGCCTAGCTGCCAAGGCCACGCCTATTCCAACAAGGCCACACCTCCTAATAGTGCCATTTCCATGAACCAAGATGTGTGAGTCAGCACACATCTGGTCAAAGGAGGCCAGGCTACATCTCATGCAGGCGGCAGAACATGTAGTGCCACCACGTGCAGTATTAGTTTTGAAGCCATAAAAGGTTGAGATGTCATGGAATCTCGATTCTGTTTCAGAGAGCAACTGAAGCCAGGCAATCCATGGCAGGACAGAGGCCCTTCAAAGAGGCCCTGACAGGACACTGTGTGAACCTGTGAAGGTGAATCAAGTTTCATTGAAAGTCCAGGATGGTGGAATATCTAGGATACAGCACCATGGGACAGCCACGGTGGAAAGCTTCAGGCATGGAATGGAATTAGCCTAAAAGAGAAGCTATGTGTGTTTCAGGCGGCAGCAGAGCTGGAGGAATAAGACTCCCTAAAGCATGTGGAGCCAAGCCAGTTTAATCATGAGAATCCCAGGCGCCAGGCACAGATCTGCAGGTTTTGATGTTTGCCTTGCTGGAACTTGGGTTTGCTCTGTTCTGATTATTCCTTACTATATGCCCTGGAGACTTTAGAATGAGAATATTTATTCTGTGTCATTGTATGTTCAAGTGTGTAATTTGTTTTTTTAGTTTATGGGAACTCAGTTACAAAACTGTCTTGAGTCTCAAATGAGATGTGAACTTTGGGCTTTTAAACTTTTTGAATTGTGAATGACTATGGGGACTTTCGAAGCTGGGTTGTATCCTGCACTACGGGATGAATAGGAGACTTTGAGGATGAGTAATGGAAGGTTAAGATTTAAAGCGATGTGTTTGGGTTTCGAGTTGACAAGGGGGTGGATTTGTGATGGTTAACCTCAATTGTTAACTGATGAGATCTGGAACCACAGGGCCTGCCTCTGGTCGTGGTTTGGGGGTATTAATCCTGTGTAGGTGACTTGAAGTGGGAAGACCTGCTCAGAGTAGGCGGTACCAAGTCCTGGAGTGGGATCCTGAAATGTATAAAGTAGTCGAAGCTGAGTGTAAGCTTTCCTTGTTCTCTACTTCAGGTCTGTTGATAGATACAATGTGACCAGCTGCTTCTGCCTCTGCTGCAGTGACTCCCATGCCACCAAGAGCTTTGAACTGTGAACCCTTTCTCTCTTGTGTTGTTATTGTTAGTATATTTTATCAGAGTAACAGGGATAGTAACTAATATAGGGTAACAAGGTATATTAGTGAGGGTTTTCTAGAGTCACAGAACTTACGGAATGTCTCTCTATATTGAGGGAATTTATTGTGATGACCTACAGTCTGTAATCCAACTCACCAGCAATGGTCAGCTGTGAATGGAAGTCTAAGAATCTGGTAGCTGCTGAGTCCCACAAGGCTAGTTGTTTCAGCTTGTCTTCTATAGAAGTAGATTCCAACAGATCTGCTGGTAAGTAAGTGCAAGCAGGCAAAGAAGAGTGAATTTTCCTTCTTCCAATGTCCTTATGTAAGCCTCCAACAGAAGGTACGGCCCAGATTAAAGGTGTGTACCATGCCTGGATCTGGGACTTGCTTTATCCCAGACTGACCTTGAACTCAGAGATCTCCTTGCCTCATTCTCCTGGGATTAAAGGCATGTACTACTTTGCCTGAGCCTAAGCTTTTCAAGGCCACTATACCTCAAGACCTCCATGTCAAGATCCAGGTCAGAAACTTGTATCTTCCAGCCTCAAGATCTAGATCACCGGTGAGCCCTCCAATTCTGGACTGTAGTTCATTCCAGATATAGTCAGGTTGACAACCTGGAATAGCCATTACGCAGGGTCTATTTGGGTTAGCATTCTAGAGGTTGTGAAATCCGAGAACTAGACACTGACATTTGCTTAATGTCTGGTGAGGATAGTATTGTCGCGTCATTACGGGAGTGGGGGGGGGGGGAGTCCATACCATGTGACAAACACAGCATGCATGAAAGCTCAGCCACCACTGCCGTCATGGAGACTCACCCTCGTAACCCCATCTCATCCTGGTTATTTGGCAGAAGTGTTTCCCTGCTTCCACAGGCTAATAAGTATAAGTTTGGGGGTCAAGTTCCAGAATCTCGAATCTTGGAGAAATACAAACAATGATAGAGCTTAACGGGGAAGATCTGTGGTCTGCAGACCTCACACCATCAGTGTGAAGAGTGACTAGGTTCTCCAGGGCTGTTGCATGGTACGGAACTCACTGAACATTCATAAATGAGTAAAATATCAGTTCAGAATAAGAACATTTCTCTTAGGGTTTTACTGCTGTGAGCAGACACCATGACCAAAGCAACTCTTCAAGAAAAACATTCAACTGGGGCTGCCTTACAATTTCAGAGGTTCAGTCCATTATCATCATGGCAGAAAGCATGGCAACAAACAGGCAGACACGGTGCTGGAGGAGCCAAGAGTTCTATATATTGAAGGTAGCCAGGAGGAGAGCCTGAGCCTAAGACCTCAAAGCCCACCTACACACTAACACATTTCCTCCAAGGTCAGGCCTATTCCAACAAGGCCATACCTCTTAATGGCCACACCTCTTAATAGTGCCATTTCTATGAACCAAGTTTATTCAAACAACCACAGACATTTATACTCAATTACCAAGAGACTCATGTTTTCTCCAGGACCCTTACTGCTAAATCCTAGATGCTTAAAAAAAAATCCTATTAGCTAGAAAATGGCCAGCATAACTTCAGTTCTCTTTGTTTTGTCCACAAGTTAGGAGAGTGCCATACCTCCAACCCCAGAAGATGAAGATCTCAAACTATGAAAAGAGAACTAGGTATGTTGGTGAACACCTTTGATCCCCAGTCAGCATTCAGGAGATAGAGGCAGGCAGATCTCTGTGAGTTCAAGGCCAGCCTGGTCTACAGAGCTATTTCCAGGACAGTCATGGATATACAGAATCCTGCCTCAGAAAAAACAACCAGCCAATAAAATAAGCAAACAAACATGTGTGTGTGTGTGTGTGTGTGTGTGTGTGTGTGTGTGTGGTGTGTATATATGTGTGTATGTGGGCATACACATATATGAAAAGAGAAATGGATACTCTATGACTCTCAAATTCACATGATGAAATCTTAGCCCTTAGTATTTTGGGAAATAAATTTATCAGGCCATAGAGAGATGGCTCAGAGGTTGGGAGCATGTGCTGTTCTTGCAGAAGGCCTAGGTTTGATTCTCCTCCCACATGGGGAATCACTTTGTAACTTCAGTTTCAAGGGATCTGGTAGCCTTCTGTACTTTTTCAGCACCAAGCAGGCACATGGTTCACAGACACACGTGCAAGCAAAACACTCATACAAATAAAAAAAGATTTAAATGAATGTGGGTTTTTCTTTTTAAAGAAAATAAATTTCTTGGGAAATCCAGTCATTGCAGATGTAATTAGATAAGATGGGCAAGATCAGACTTAAGTAGAATGGATCTGGTTCCAATATGACTGCTGGTGAGTTTTCCTCATGGAAAGAAAAACTTGGACGTCATCGAGAATCAGGATTGAGGAAAGAGGTGAGAAGAAAGCCTCAGACTCAGAGGTCAGGTTATAACAACTTATTTATTCATAAATAGCAAATAGCGAAATGGAATTGCATTCTTTCTCATGCACATACACACACCACTAACCTCCGGTCTGGCCCGATGTCATATCCTGGTTTGACGGTGATGTGCCTGGAAAGGTTCTTGATGTGTCCTTCTGCTTTCCGGTTCAGCTGGAGCTCAGTCGGAGGTGTGGGCTCATCTCCTTCAGCTCAGGTTTACGGGTCGGTGGACTCAGATCTATCAGCACGCCAGCATCTCTATGGGACTCCGGGAGCGAGTGAGTCTCAGTGGCCAGACTGGGGTATTTAAGCTACTCTTACCCAATCATAATTAAGGCATTCACACAATACTTAAGCGGGCATTTACCTTACTTCAATGTTATCATACTCATGCACACACTCTAGGCTTGGTTTCCATAGTTACATTCATGCCATGGTATCCTTACATCTCGTTCCTTACATAGACACACAAGAGGGATGGTCTCCATGTGAAGAGTAGGCAGAGAGTAGGTGATGATCTATAAGCCAAAATTTGCTGCAAGCCCGAGAATGTAGGACAAGGCAGGGAAGAGATTTTTTTTTTTTCCTCACAGTTGTCAAGAGCTAACTCTACTGATAACTTTCATCTCGGACTTCCAGCCTACAGCACCGTGACACAGCAAATTGTCCAAGCCCTCAAGTCTATGGTATTTTGTTACAACAGCCCTAGCTAACTAACACAGATGGCTCTGAGGACTGTTTATATGTCAGAGCTAGACAAGTGACCTTGTGACTGTGTAGTGACAAAATTATTGGTTCTCTATTTGTTTCTTAGCCAGTTCCGGAAAAGCATTTCCCAGATGTTGGTTTATTCCTATCTCCCTCTTCCCTCCCTCACCCTCACCTCAAAATCCAAGAAACCTTTCTGCGATGTTAAGGTCATTGCTATGCCTCGGTTCTCTTAACCACACTCTGGTATATATTGAAAGATCCTGAGAAAATGTAACAGGCCTCAAAGACCCCGAAACTAGAAAGAGATTTCATTATTAGTAGAAAGCCTTTACATAGCTAAATATAATAGCCTGAACATTACTTGAATCTGTGTGCTTGCCCCTACTGTTCTTTGAATGCATGTATTTGCCAACTGCTATAGCTCACTGCCAAGAGTTTGTGAGTTAGTTGATGGATTGAGATGCAGCTCACTGCCAAGTGTTTGTGGTAAGAATTTCACTTTGCAGCTGTGCACCTGAGCATAAAGATCTTCCGTGTACCCATTTCTTCTGTAGAAAGAATGGATATTGTCAAATCAGAAAAATCCCCTACTCCCTCCTCCTCCTTCTCTCCCTCTTGAGGAACCATAAAAACTGGGTCCTCTTTTCCCTCAGGGTCGACCCCCCTGTCCCCTGCGTGGGATACGGGTCGTCCCGGAGCTCCGATTAAAAATCCTCATGCTTTTTTGCATCAAGACTGGTCTCGTGATTCGTGGGGTGCACGAACAGCCCGTGTTTGAAATAGGGGTATTTCTGATTAGATCTTACAATATCACCTCCAGCATCCCTGTCTTGCTCATCAAGGATTTGCACGGGCCCCAGACTATTCCCAGTTCTGATGGATGGAGGAGTTACCCAGGCCTGGTTTTTGTTGTTGTTGTTGATGGTGGTGTGTGTGTAAGTATTTTTGAAGAAACTAAGTTGGATTCAAGAAGGCATTTTATGGCCGGGCGTGGTGGCGCACGCCTTTAATCCCAGCACTTGGGAGGCAGAGGCAGGTGGATTTCTGAGTTCGAGGCCAGCCTGGTCTACAAAGTGAGTTCCAGGACAGCCAGGGCTATACAGAGAAACCCTGTCTCGAAAAACCAAAAAAAAAAAAAAAAAAAAAAAAGAAGGCATTTTATTTATTCCTCTCTTTTCTTTTCTTTCCTTTTCTTTTCTTTTCTTTTCTTCCTTTCTTCCTTTCTTTCTTTTTGAACAAATATGACCATCAATTCCAGATAATCTTGTTTGCTTTACTTGCTTGACCCTATTTTCATCAGAACATGTCTCTTACGCCTCAGAACCAGAACAGCTAACATGCTCTTTGGTCAGTTACTTCTATCAAATAGTTTTTGCTTGGCTGATTTTTAAAACTGGAAACATAAAGTGCCCATATCCTGTAATAGTTCATGTCTTTGTCGGTTCAGAGAAATTAATTTATGTTCAGAGAAATTTATTCATGTTCAACAGGAAAGGCCAAAGTGTACACACACCAGGAATCACAGCCTCAGGCAGGCCTGGCTCTGCAGACACAGAGGATGTGGAAACGGCTGGAGTTTGGTCCAACCATTTAGACTAGTTTAAAGCAGAAGTTTTCTGATTTGTTTGTGTTCTTTTGAGCCATACGATTTGGCAAATTAAGTGAAATGAATGTTGAGTTAAAAAAAAAAAAAAAAAAAAAAAAAGTAAGGCCTGGCCTCCAGGTCCTCCCAGCATCCCTCAGTCCCTACCTGCATACCCTGCCCCCAACCCTGAACTTCCCAGCCCAGGGCCTGGGCTGCCCTTCCCCCAGAGGCTCCTCCCTATATAATCCAGACATTTTTGGTCTCTCTTCTCCTTCCTCTTCCTCCTCTTCCTCTTTTCCTCCTCTTCTTCCTCCTCCTCTCCCTCTTCCTCCTCCTCCTCTCTTCTTTCTCTGCATGCGAGCCTCTCTCCCCCCCCACCCCTTTTCCCATGGTTACTCCCTGGCCTTGGTCCTTGGGCCAGTGAACTTGCCTGAGTGCAGTTTCCCAACAAACCTGCCTTTAATATAATATAATCTGGTTTGAATTGGTTCATTTTGGTGAAGGAGAACTAACCTATTGGGGGAATAAAAATAAAGGTTATAGGGGATTCTATTGTCTCTTACAAGGACATACCAAGGTCATTGGCTTCTATTCTGAGACAGGGAGCCATTGAAGAGTTTTGAGCGATGGCATGTGTGTGTGTGTGTGTGTGTGTGTGTGTGTGTGTGTGTGTGTGTGTTGAAACTCTATTTTCTTGTTTTTTCTTATTTTTTTCATATATTTAGATTATGTTTTCCCCTTTTCCTCAACTCCTCCCAGATCCTCCCCACCAGTTTCCCCAAATAACTTTATATTCTTTCAAAAAACAAAAACAAACACACAAATAACCAAAAAACCCAAACACCTACACGTAAACAAAGGTCAAACAAGCAAACAAACAAACAAACAAAAAACAGTAAAGTCAACCAAACAAACAAAAACCCAAAAACCCAAATGAGAAACTAAGGAGAAGATGGAGCTTGTTCGGTATTAGCCAACTACTCCTGAGCATGGAGCCAACCCTAAGGTGTGAGTGTGAGAAGGCTATTCTTGGTTGTTAACTTGACTACATCTAGAATTAACTCAAATCCAAAAAAATGGATATGTAGGCTTACATTTTTCAAATCCTACTTTTGTAAGGGTCCATGATTCATGGAAGAATGACACCTTGGACTCAAATAGTATGTGAAGGCAAAGAGTGTTTCATTCTGCAGAAGTCGCACAGCATGCTGGGTCCCCCATTACCAAGATTCAGAGACACCCAAGTGAGCTCACAGGCCTGATTTAAAGTCGTTAGAGAATTCCAGAGTAGGTGACCTCTATGTTAATCTGTTGGGTCCATCTCTAGGGATATTCCATTAGCCGGGTATAGGGGCTGGAAACTTGCTGGGGAAGTCTGGAAACGGCTGCTGACCCATTGTCCTTGCCTCAGGACAGGTCTCAGGTAGCTTCAAGGGGTCTGGACCTGGCAGGAGTTCCTCATTTCTTGGAAACAGAGATTTAGGCCTAGTCTCCTTTTTTTTTTTGTTGTTGTTGTTGTTTTTGAGACAGGGTTTCTCTGTGTAGCCCTGGCTGTCCTGGGAACTGACTCTATAGACCAGGCTGGTCTTGAACTCAGAAATCCGCCTGCCTCTGCCTCCCATGTGCTGGGGTTAAAGGCGTGTGCCACCACTACCCAGCTAGGCCTAGTCTCCTTAACTGCCAATCTGAAGCCTGTCGTGGAGTCAGCCTCGTCTTCTCACTTTAATAAGTGTACTTTGCAGGGTTATAGTTTTCAAATACCTAAGTGTACTTAAATGCCTTAACCTCCCTTCTACCCACCAGTGGTAGTGAAAAGGAAAGGTTAATAGGGCAAAGGAGGAGATGGACCTGTTTAGTTCTTTGGAGCGAATCCCATCTAACTCAGGATATCAACAGTTCAGTTCCCAGGAATTAGCAGCAGTAGCTCAATCTACTCACAAACACCATTCACAAATTAGCGATGGCAGTTCCATCTAGAAGAAACTGCAAAGCTCTGCCAATCGGCCGTGAGGGCTGCATGAAGCCACCAGAACACCACCAGAGTTTCTTTGGTGCGTTTCTCTCTGTGAAGTCAGGACAAATGATAGCAAGAAAAGAATGGCAAGGCAAACAAATACCACACAGCACAGTCTACTGTCGGGTTACATCTATACCCTTTCCAAACATCACATGCTCTCTCAAGCATCCACTCTAGCAAAACATTGAAGCCAAGAAACTGCTTAGGGGTGACTCCAATCATCCAGATGAGGGATGTTGGTATTGAAAATGGCAGTGGAGAAGTGGTTCAATCCTGGGTATATTTTGAGGATAGAACTGATTTTTTAACAGGTTGGATGTCCAATAATACTAGAAAAAAAAAAAAGATCCTGACATACTCTAATCAGGGTAAATCTGATAATGCTTGCTTGGAATGTAGAGCAGAGACAGCACCTAGTGAGGAAGCCTATGGCTTGAAGGTTTCTGGCAACCAGGTGATGCCTGTGATCAGGCCAGCAGGAGGGTGGGGTCAAGGCAGTGTTTAGCAGAGTGGAGTGGCTGAAGGAACCTGATCAAGAGGAGAGTGCTGAGTCACAGGCTCCACCTCAGGGCTACCTCTGCATGTGTAATTATAGGAACCAGTCAGTCCCCTCGGTTCGTTTTCTGTTGTTTGTATCCAGTGCACTGTTTACTGCGTCTGTGAGTGGTTGAAATGAGAAATCTCCAAGTTGCATTGCTTCTCTAAACTCTGTCTTAAAGACTTTATTAGAGTAGTTGTAGGGCCCCAGCACAGAAAACAGGGAAGCCCAGAGCTTTACTGTATGCTCCCACCCAGACAGAGCCTCCTCCACTGTCAAAACCCCTCCCTGGTGATGTTTGTCCCAACTGAGGAACCTGCATTGATGGGTCATGGTCACCCTAAGTTTACATGAGGACCCAGTCTTGATACTGTGCACTCTGAGTATTTGACAATAAATACAAACCCATTATTATAGCATTGTAAAAAGCATTTTTACTGCATCCAAAATGTGTTCTGCATCATTCATCTCTTCCTTACCCACTAGTAATTATCTATCTATTTATCCACCCACCTATCTATAACTATTTCATAGTTTTTCCTTTTCCAGAACATCATACAGTCTCATACACAATGTAGGCTTTTCAAATTCACCTCTTTCACTTACTAACATGCAGGTACGGCTCCTATGAATGAAGTACAGAACATCACAGTTGGTTTTCAGTTTAGACAATTATAACTAAGACCACTGTCAGTATGTGTGAAGGTTCGGTATGGACCCAGATTTTCAGATCTTTTGGGTGTACATGAAAATACAACTGGTAGGTTGTATGGGAAAATGTTTGTTCTTGACTTCCAAGGTGTTTGTGCCATTTTGTATTCCCTACAAGCAAGAAATGAGCCCTCCAACTGCTCCTCTTGCTTATTTGGTGTTCTGGATTTGGGTTGTTTGAATAAATCTATAGATATCTCTATGTTTTCTCCTCCATTCCTTCTCTTTGGTTCTGTTTGTTTTATTGTCAGGGTCTCAATATTTAGTTCTGGCTGTCCTAGAACTCACTCTGTAGACCAGGCTGGCCTTGAACTCAGAGATCTGCCTGCCTCTGCCTCCTGAGGGCTGGGGTTAAAGGCGTAGTCACTACACTCTGCTGTCTAGTGTCTTCCTTTGCTTTTTTGCTCTTGACATTTGTGGGACAGAATTTCTTATGGTTATTTGTCATCTATATATCTTCTTTAGTAGATGCTGGTTAAGATATTTGATCCATTGTTAGATTGGGTTTGTTTTCTTTCTTTTTATTGTTGAGGATAATAGTTTTTCATAATGTCCTTTTGGAAATATTCTCTCCTGAGCTATGGTTTGTTTTCTCCTTGTCTTGACAGTGTCTTTTAAAGAACAGATGTTTGAATTTTGGTAAAGTGCAATCTATCAGGGTTTTGTTGTTCTTGTTTTGAGAATCTCTATGTAGCCCTGTCCAGGAGCTTGGTATATAGACCAGGCTGGCCTTGAACTCAAAAATCTTGTCTGCCTCTGCCTCCCAAGCAGTTAGATTGGAGGCGTGTGTCACAGCATGCAGCAGTTCTTTCTTTTATATAAGATGCTGTTCTAGTTTGGTTTCACTTGCTGTGATAAACAACAGGATAAAAATCCACTTGTGGGAGATGGGATTTACTGAGCTTGCAATCCTGACTGCAGTGCTTTGGCAGGAACCAAAAGGCAGGGATTTATGAAGAAGCCATGAAGGAATGTGGGAAGTGGGCATGGCCGCACGGGCCAAGATGGCGCCCTGGCTCTATGCCAAGCCCTGTGACCTTCACTTGTTTGTCCCAGTCTCAGACATGCACAATAGAAGCAGTGCATGTAACTCATCAGATATGGCGTAATGCCTTGTGATACCATTCTATCAGCTTATCCATTAGAGGCTTGCCTGCACCCTAAAGTCGTGCCTTGGGCGTGTGTGTCTATGATTGGACTCCTTAGTGTGGTGTGAGGTGACATGAGTGAACTGAAGGGGATAAATTGTGGGCAGTCCAAGAATGAAGCAGAAGCTGCAGAAGCTGGGGAAGCTGCGTGAGACCTGCATTGGCGTCCATGTCGTTATTCCTCTCTCTGCTGGTTGGAGTTTGGATTCGCAGCGTTTGGTGGCCCGTACAGGGACCCTTCTGTCACGCAGCAAATAATTAAGGGTAAGTTCCTCGGTAAGTATCGGAGGTGATAGCGCTATCTGTAGACTCCCAGGATAAGGGATGAAGTTAGGCTCCCGGTAAGGGATGAAGCAGATTAAAAAGGGAAGTACCCAAGATGGGGTCGGCTGCATCAAAAGTGAAAGTAAAATGTGCTCTGACACAGCTACTTAACAAATAGAAGTGTTAGCTGCTACTAATGACAAATGGGCGGTGGTGTGTACGAGTATGACAGGTGATTTTGATAATTAG
This sequence comes from Mus minutoides, assembly GCA_902729485.2. Lineage (NCBI taxonomy): Eukaryota > Metazoa > Chordata > Mammalia > Rodentia > Muridae > Mus > Mus minutoides. The sequence goes on from CACVCL010022614.1 coordinate 25,768, forward strand.
CCCTCTAGTCCCTGGATTCAGTTTCTTTTAAGAAATCCCATGATTTTTCCTAAGATCACAAGGCTGCAGCCGATTGCTGGTGCCGTTAATGTATTTACAGACGGATCTAAAGGAGGCACTGGGGTGATATATAGGGAAAGTTTTCCCCCCTAAAGTTTATCTTTTTCAACATGCATCAGCACAAGCAGCTGAGCTGAATGTAATCTTGCAAGTGTTTGTATAACTTCTGTGTAGTATCATAATCTCTCATATGCAGCCAATTTGTCTCGAGAGCTTGGAAAGATGCTGCTGGGGAATTGGAGTCGTGATTTCGGCAAGAAGATGTAAGATTTAAGGGCATCGATCACCACCGTGAATAATACCCGAGTCGACGTAGCCACAGTGCAGCAGTGGTTAGAGATGGCTCGTGGAACCTCCAACATACTTAAGAACTGGGGTGGGATGGTGTTCTGGGCATTCCTTTTGATTGGTGTGTGTGTAGGAATGATTTGGTGGATGGTGCGCAGCATGCGAAGGCAAGCTAAGGCAGACCAACATGTGCTGATACAAGTGATGGCAGCTATAGAGACTGGAGGCTCACCTCAGATTTGGCTCAGTATGCTGGACCGTTAATCAGAGATGGGTAAGATTCTGATGGAAGCCCTACCAACCTAAGACAGAAGTATGTGCCATGCAGCTGTGCATGCTTTGATGACAGGTAAGGAGGGTGTTCCAATTGGGACAACCTAAGACAGATGTGGTCCAGGAGCTTTTATTTAAAAGAAAATGGGGAGATGTGGGAAGCTGGCATGGCTGCATGGGCCAAGATGGTGCCTGGCTTTATGCCAAGCCCCGTGACCTTCGCTTGTTTGTCCCAGTCTCAGTCATATGCAATAGAAGCAGTGCATGTAACTCACCGGATATAGCGTAATGCCTGGTGATACCATTCTATCAGCCTATCCATTAGAGGCTTGCCTGCACACTAAAGTTGTGCCTAGGGCGTGCATGTCTATGATTGGACTCCTTAGTTTGGTGTGAGGTGACATGAGTGAACTGAAAGGGATAAATTGTGGGCAGTCCCAGAATAAAGCAGAAGCTGCGGAAGCTTGGGAAGCTGCATGAGACCTGCTTTGGTGTCCGTGTCATTATTCCTCTCTCTGCTGGTCAAAGTTTGGTTTCGAGGCAGAGGAATGCTACTTATTTACTTTATTTATATGAGTACACTGTAGCTGTCTTCAGATACACCAGAGAAGGGCATCAGACCCCATTACATATGGTTGTGAGCCACCATGTGGTTGCAGGGAATTACACTCAGGACCTCTGGAAGAGCAGTCAGTATTCTTAACTGCTGAGCTATCTCTCCAGCCCTCAGCCTGCTTTCTTATATAACCTGCTGTTATGGATGCCTGTGGTATTTGTGTAACCATTTAAATTATCTAATATTTATAACCAATGAAGACATGGGAGGTGAAACCTGCTAGCTCAACAAGGTAACTTTATATTCCTTTTTTTTTTGGTTTTGATTTTTTGAGACAGGGTTTCTCTGTGTAGCCCTGGATGTCCTGGAACTCACTTTGTAGTCCAGGCTGGCCTTGAACTCAGAAATCTGCTTGCCTCTGCCTCCCAAGTGCTGGGATTAAAGGCATGCGCCACCATGCCCAGCTCATAACTTTATATTCTTAACTGTATACAAAATGTCTATTTACAAGCCTGATTCTACAACTAAGCTGCTAGCTCTGCAGAAATCTTTCTATCTGTGTCATTTGACTGAGCTAGTCTACCTTTCTCTAGAGTTTCTCCAAATCTAAGAGGACTCCTTGGCTCTCTTAAATATAACCCTGTTTCACCTGTGTCCTGTCAGCTGCTTCCCTTATTCCTGTAAATCCAAAGAGACAATCTCTCTCTCTCTTTAAAAAAAAAAAAGATTTATTCATGATTATATCTAAGTATACTGTAGCTGTCACACCATAAGACCATAAGCGTCAGATCTCATTGAGGATGGTTGTGAGCCACCATGTGGTTGCTGGGATTTGAACTCAGGGCCTTCAAAAAAGCAATCGGTGCTCTTAACCGCTAAGCCATCTCACCAGCTCAATCCCTAGCTCTCACTAGGAGCTCCATCCATAAAGTCTCTTCCAAGCCAAATGGCGCTCAATCAAGAGTCCAATTGCTTACACAAAGAAGTCTCTAGCTCCTCCCTGAACCCTTGGTAGGCTGAACCAAGTCACAGTCATGGGGGGTGGGGCTCCAAACCATGTCAGTAAGGGCCTAACCGTTTGCCTAGGGTCATAGAGCAAATAGCACAGGATCTCTAAGCAACACACCTTAAAATAGTCAGGAATATTCTTTAGCATTCTCATCAATGTAGGCTTTTAGGTGCACACCAAATCTGCATCTCTTCAGGACACACCTAACTGCATCTTACAAGTGCAATATCTATTTAAATGTTTATATTTTGCTAATAATGATTAGGTTTTCTATGTACAGCACAGTAATCAGATATCCTGTCACAGTATTGTATTTAAAAACTCTCACCAGGTGGGCTGTGGTGGTGAAAGTCTTTAACTCAGGCATTGGGGAGGCAGAAATAGAGGGATCTCTTAAGTTGGAGGCCAGCCCGTTTTACTGAGTGAGTTCCAGGGTAACCAGGGCTACACAGAGAAACACTGTCTTGAAAGACCGGGGTGGGGGAGGACAACATGGGGGAAAGGAGGACTACACGGACAGTGGGGGGTGGGTGGGTGGGGAGGAGACACGACACGACACGACACACGTGGGCCCAGCGTGCCTAAGGCCATCTGGGCTTTCCTTATGTTCCTTCCCTCAGTAGTTTCTACCTTGCATCTTACAGTTAGGCCTACTGTCCGAGGAAGGGTGTATAGTTGTCTTAGGTGCATTTCTTGCCTCTTCTGTCCCAAGTACATCTGAGAAACCCTTTCAGAGTCCCACCAGCGCCAATCTAAGAATTCAGAGGCCGCTCCCCAACTCCAATTCCCCTCCCCTTGAATGTGTCTTCCATTTCATTGAATTGTTCTCTCGTGGAGCTGCAGACTCCTTAGGGCACTGTCAGGAGGGTAGCCAGACCTGCCTAGCACAGAGGAAAGCCTGAACCAACAAGCATAGCATACCCCATATGACGGATGGGCTCCTGTTTGCCGTCTGTATTCTACCAAGTCAAAAGCAGTCATTTCTGGACTTAGCCAGGATCAGAGAAATCTCCTATTTCAGATCTAAGCTCAGTCTGTGTGATTACCTAATTACAACACACCTGCCACATAGAAGCTGGAGCTTTTAGGAGGGGACTGTGTGGGCTGCAGCCTCATCAATTGGCAACAGATTGGTAGCAATGAAAAAGCTGTGGTTCCACTATTACTGATGCGATGGTGTGCTTACAGATAGACGCCTAGCATGGCTGTTCTCCTAGAGGCCCAACAAGCAGCTGACAGAGACAGATGTAAATACTTACACCCAACCAATGGACAGAAGTCAGGGATACTTCCTCATTTGTGTCTTTAGCAGCCCGAGTGTCACTCATTCCTCTCCCATGTGCGCACCACCAGGCTCTTGCTGAGTTGGTACTAGGAACCAGTGAGCACTCACCACCCACAGTCAAGTACTCCCTCCAATTTCGGTTGCCAAATTGGACTGGGGCCAGGCATGGGCTGGGTTACCTCCAAGCAGCCTGCGAGAATGCCTGCTGTTGCCAGTGGGTAGCACTCAATTGCCAATTCTTCGAGGGTCCCTCCAAGCCCTGAAAGAACATGTCACCCCACTGCGTGTTAAATGCCTGTGCCTTCCTTAGGATGGCTGTCAACACACATGGTGGTAAGAAGGTCCCTGGCCGCCGGGCATGCTCGCACACGCCTTTAATCCCAGCACTTGGGAGGCAGAGGCAGGCAGATTTCTGAGTTCGAGGCCAGCCTGGTCTACACAGTAAGTTCCAGGACAGCCAGGGCTATACAGAGAAACTGTCTCGGGGGAGGCGGGAAGGGGGCGGGGAAGAAGGTCCCTGGCCAGACTCAGAAGTGGGAGGACTCTAGGAAGCAGATCCTGAACAGAGCTAGTAGCAGTGGTAGCCCACCTTCCTCTTACCCATCAGCCACATCTACTGAATGCTGACATCAGCACTTGAGCTACAGGTGACCTTAGGTGTCCTTCAGACAAGCCAGAATAGCTGGCTGCTGTTCTGCACCGCTGCAGGACTCCTTCCTTACCCATTGCTTATCCCAGTTAGATCCAACTCCCTTGCCCCCCTGCACCCTCCCCTACCCTCCCCACTTCCAACACCAGCTGAAGTAGATGCTCCTAGGAACTTACGATTTATAATCTAAGAAAACCACTGCTCCCCCTTTCCAATGGCTACACCTGTTTTTCCAGACACATCTACAAACGGGAACAACTGTGCCATGCAAACTTGTCTGTTCTACCAGGAACAGATAGGTAATAAGACCATGTCTGACTGGCTTTGGATTTCTGATAATATTCTCCACATTGTATGTACAAGTTGCAGAAGACTGGACATGAAGGTAATGGCAAACCTGATTTTCAAACACTCCTGTCTCTGTCTACAGATGTCTGAGCAGCTCTTGTTCCTGCTCCAGTGCGTCTACCTTCATGCATTCATTCCCCATGCCCTCCATAAGCTGCCTCTTGACAGGAACTCTCAGATTCTCCCGCCATCTCTACTAACCTGCAGCTAATGGGACATATTTCAGGGGGAAGGGTTTTTGTCCTTGATCCAGCAATAAGTCAGCGTCTCTTTTACGTAGGCAGTGGCCTAACCTGGTAACTTAATATCAGCCTTCTATGGAGGGCAGGCAGCTCTCACACAAATGGTGGAAAAGAGACATTGGACAAATATGGAGGCTACAGCAATAAGGTCTCCCCTGCTGTGTGTGGAGAGGAAAGAGACATTGGGAGAGGCTGGGTATTGCTGAGAGACATCAGCAGATCGATGAACTTTTGATCATTTTTCTAGTAACTTTGGGCAAAAGAGTACCGGCAAGAGTACTGGTTGAGCTGGGATGTGATGGTGCACACCATTAAATCCCAGGACTCAGGAGGCAGAGGCAAGCAGCTCTCTGAGTTTGAGGACAGCTTGGTTTCCAGAGCAAGTTCCAAGACTGCCAGGGCTACTTAGAAAAACTCTGTTTAGAAAAACAAAAACAAACAAACAAGCAAACAAACAAAAAGCCAAGCTGCATTCCCATTCCAATCTCTGTACACAAACTGTGGGCAAGTGACGTCATCACTTCATCTTCATCGTTAAAGGTTGCTGCTGGGGTGATGGTGAGATAAAGGGATGCCCGGAGGAAGAGGGTAAAAATGAGCACATGGACAAGTGAAGGAGGTGTTGGCGTGCTGTGGCTCCTGAAAACGTGGGCTCCCACTTCTTGCAGCAATTGAACAGGATAGATTGTTTCTGGAACAATCCTTGGACCTGATCATCCGAGCAGAAATGGGGCCATAAACCGGTGTCCCTAACAAGCAGCAATGATTGCAACACCAAAGCGCTCAGTGGGCTGAGTTGTTTTTGCTTGAAATGGAAGTGTTTCCTGCTGCTTCACATCGCAAGCCATGATTTTTTTTTTCCTTTGTAAAGACATTATTTTTAAAAAAATTTTTTTATCCTAAGAAAGGACTTGTCTGGTGAGCTGGGGTAGCTACCTACATCCAGCGTTAGCAGCTTCATTTATTATCACTGTTTTCATGATCTGGATTTTAAAGAATCAGTTGCTAAAGTTTTTCCTGTGGAGGCAGAATTGCTTAATAGGGAAACCTGGAAAAAAGCCACTGCCTGTCAAAAGGAGGTGGGTTGCTTTCATGAGAATGTTGAAGATTGAGCCATACACTCCTGTAGTTGAACCAAATAAAACGTATCCCTAGCTAGCTTACGAATGAATGAGACTCAGACTGTGGTCATTTTATTTGGCTTTGACAATTACTAGGGGTTAGCCTCTAACCTACTTTTCTAACTGCTGTCCTGACTACTTCCCCAGCGGTGTACCCCAAATACTTGCTGTTTCTCTCCGCCATGTGTTCATGGTCCATCTCCTCCCATAGCGGCTTCCTCCTCTCTCCGAGTCTTCTCTGGCTCCCTCTGCAAACTTCAGTCAGGTAACTAAAAACCCACCTACCTATAATCCCTCCAGTAAATGGCTATACCATTTTTATTTAACCAGTAGTTTTTTTTTTTTTTTTTTTTTTTTTTTTTTTTTTTTTTTTTTTTTTTTTTTTTTTTTTTTTTTTTTTTTTTTTTTTTTTTTGGTTTTTTTGAGACAGGGTTTCTCTGTGTAGCCCTGGCTGTCCTGGAACTCACTCTGTAGACCAGGCTGGCCTCGAACTCAGAAATCCGCCTGCCTCTGCCTCCCGAGTGCTGGGATTAAAGGCGTGCGCCACCACGCCCGGCCTTTAACCAGTAGTTTTAAATTAAGGAACAAGGTTTGTACAACAAAAGCTGTTGGTAACCTTGAGAATTCACTGGTAGGCAACTAGACCTTCTTTCTGGTGACAAATTTAGCATTACAATACATAGCTACAGACAGAACCTCTGTCCACTCTGGCCTTGGTAGTCGGTGCTGGGGAAATCAGGAGATAGTGCTGAGCCAAGTGAGAGATGAAAAGAGGAGAGAAACCAGGGGAAATGGGGAGGAGCTGGGCTTGTGTAGGTTGGCTAGGAAGACTCTGAGCAGGGTTAAAAAACAAAGAACACCACTCACAGACCCAGTCACAGTGTGTGGAACAGAAGCAGGCTGTGGGTGATCTCATTCAGCAGACGTGGTGCAGTTCAGGAACCTTGAAAGGTCCCCCGAGAACATTGTATAAACTGGTTCTGTTTGAGATCAGATCCCTGACCTGCTGACAAGTAAGATAACTTTCTGCACTTGAGAGACACTGCAATTTGAAAGTCTAGAAGTCTTGGAATCCGGAGCAGAGATTTACAAGTTTTCACAATATGCACTTAAATTTGAATTATTATCGCTGGCAAAAAGTTATCAACTATTTCCAGCTTCTAATTCCCAGCTAAAACCCATAAAGATAATACCAAGCAGGAAATCAGGGCCTGCATCACCTATCCTCTTTGTGAGCTCCCTATTCGTTCCTGTAGTCTTCTGACAAAAAGTGGTTTTGGGTAAGATGGAGCCAACAAGGACCCTGAGTTTTTTGTTTTTTGTTTTTGTTTTTGTTTTCCTCGTTCCGGTTAACCGTGCTCGTTCTGGTCTTGCCCTGCTCGCTCCGGCCAGCCCCGCTCGCTCCCGTCGGCCCCACTTGCTCCGGTTGGCTCCGCTCGCTCCGGTCGGACCCTGAGTTTTAACTAACTTGCTTACAAAAAAGGACCAGGGAGTACTATTTGAACACATTCTGCCCCAAGGCAAGAAGGTTTCCTAATTGCTTCTATTGCTAAAATGCAAGTATAGAACGTGTATCTAATCAGTTTATAAAACGTGTATTTAGTCATTCTCATCCCAGGGGAGCATGCCTCCAGTTTTTCTTACATCAGACATAAGCAAATGTCTTATTTTTACCTAAAGCTTAGTCTTTTCAGAGGAAAAGTCAAGGGGCTGAAGTGATGGCTCAGGGGTTAAGATCGCTCACTGCTCTGGCAGAGGACCTGGCATTGCTTTTGAGAACCCACGTGACACTTTGCTGTACTTCCAGTTCCTGCAGATCCGATTCCCTCTTCCAGACTCCGCAGGCGACACCAGTCCTGCACATGGTGCACATACTTATAAGCAGGCAAATACTCCACGTAGAAACTAGATATGAATTATAACCGAGGGACAGGAAAGACAGTTCTCTCCTTTGTGTCTCTGATTAAGGTCACAATCTCAGTGAAGCCACGTTATTGCTTTGTTTATAGTTAAGATACTGCCCCATCCCCTACACCCCATTGTTTGTCCATAACACATGCCACTTTCTGATCTAGTAATTGACTTACTTATTATGTTTACTTGTTTACTATGTTTATCTATCTCTCTTTAATTATTTGTGTTGCTTCCGATATATTTTTAATGCTCCAAACTGCGTCTGGCTTGTAGTAGGTTGATAGGAAACATTTGCTGAGTGACCGACAAAAATCCATGTGTTTATACCTCCCGATCCTCTTCCGTTCATAGGCTACTCCTAACCTCAAAGAATCCTAAGGTCTCTCCCCACAGCCCTCCTGTTTCCCAGGTTGACCTTGAATTTGAGATTCCCCTGCGGTCGCTTCCAGAGTACCTGGGACCACAGGCATGAGGTACATTTCAGAAAGGCAGGATCTCTCTGGGAGTGAAGATATTTGAAGTTCCAATTGCTCTGCTCTCTCTCTCTCTGAAGCCGCGATTATCCTTGACCTCTCCGCCCCCTTCCTTCCAACCCCAGCAGCTGAGATTATGAGTGTGTATTACCACACCCTGCTCCAGGAGCAGTCTTTAAAAGTCACTCGAGGGCATCTTCGCACTGGACAGTAGCGGACGTAGTCTCTCTCTTTTCAGAGAGTCGGTTTGACCTGTGAGGCATTCCTTTCTATGTCTAGTGCTGATCCTTCTGTGGGGCTCCAAAAATGGAGAAGTTCTTGCTGCTCTTCTCAATAGGTTTGGCATGTCACCAGGGGAATCTTCATAGTCATGGCTGCCTCATGGTTCTTGATTTTTATCAGCAACCTTGACAAAGGGACTGCTCTAATTTAGGAAAGGCCTTTTCCCTCTCGGGCCAGTTAAGACTACTTAAAAAGCAATTGTACCTTGGTGGCGCACGCCTTTAATCCCAGCACTTGGGAGGCAGAGGCAGGCAGATTTCTGAGTTCGAGGCCAGCCTGGTCTACACAGTAAGTTCCAGGACAGCCAGGGCTATACAGAGAAACCCTGTCTCGGAAAAAGAAAACAAAACAAAAAAGCAATTGTACCTACTTGCTTTAGACAAATAACCAATTCTTTTGCCTGATGAGTAAAAAAATTTTTAATTAATTTTTTTATTACATTTATTTATTTATTTTGGTTTTTTGAGACATGGTTTCTCTGTGTTGCCCTGATTGTCTGTCCTGGAACTCACTCTGTAGACCAGGCTAGCCTCAAACTGAGAGAGTTCCCCTCTGCCTTTGCCTCTGGAGTGCTGGAATTAAAGGCATGTGCTATTGCTGCAGCCACTCCCGCCACCCCCACCACCTGGCTAAATTACATTTACTGTTGTGTGTCCTGGTGTGTAGGGAGTTGGGGGAGAGGTTGCCATGCCATAGCACATGTGTAAAGGCCAGAGAACAACTTGCAGGAGTTGTGTCTCTATCATAGAGGCTCCAGGGATTGAACTCAGGTCTTCAGGCTTGATAGGAAGCGCCTTTACCTACTGAGCCATCTTGCTATCCCAACCAAAGAGTCTTAAATGAGCTTATTTGTGCAACAAACCTAGGGTGAGTGTTTTCAAATCTTTGTATCAGAATCTTTGTGATGTGGCAGAGGAGCCTGTGCCTGTGCCTGTTACCAATGACCCAGCTATGCCTTTTAGCTAAAACCTGTGTGTACCTTGGACACCCATCCAAGTGTGTTCCTGTGAGTTATCCTCTGTCCCTCATCTCTTCACCTCTAGCCCCTTTGCACCCCAGAACCAGATGAACCCTCAAGCACTGCCTTATCAGGCCAATCTCTAGGAGTTAGCCTCCCAATGGTTCATAGAACAACACTCCACACCCTGGAGTTCTAAGCCCTCCCCTAAATTGTTTTCTCTGTGGAGATGACTGTGGCTTCTACTTGATTAGAACGAACACCCTTCTATTCTTATGTCATCTTTTGCTTTCTCCTGTATGTTCCCCAGCCCTGGTTCTCATCCTAATACTCATCTCCATGGTTTTCTTTAAGCTGTTTTCCCTCCATCCACCCATCCATCCACCCATCCATTCATCCATCCATCCATCCATCCATCCATCATCCATCCATCCATCCATCCATCCATCATCCATCCATCCATCCATCCATCCATCCCATCTATCCACCCATCCATCATTCATCCATTAAATAGATATTGGGCTTAGACATTGTTTCGGACTCTAAGGAGATGATCTCAGATGTGTGGTACATTCTTTCCCCTTTTTCTGCAGCCCAAGCCAATCCAAATCATATGTTACCTTCAAACGGCAATTCGAAATTCATTTTTAAAAAGATTCCCAACTCTGGGAGGCAGACAAATGTATCAGTTAAGTGCAAAGATTTAAGAATCAGATAAAAGCTGGGCGTGGTGATGCACGCCTTGAATCCCAGCACTCGGGAGGCAGAGGCAGGCGGATTTCTGAGTTTGAGGCCAGCCTGGTCTACAAAGTGAGTTCCAGGACAGCCAGGGCTACACAGAGAAACCCTGTCTTGAAAAACCAAAAAAAAAAAAAAAAAAAAAAAAAAAAAAGAAA
>CACVCL010022615.1:0-36113 GCA_902729485.2 Mus minutoides
AGGCACACTCATGCTCTAAAAGCCAGGGTCACTTTTGTTGGCATGAAGGTTTCTGCACCACCCATGTTTGCACATCCCAGGACTCAGAGGGTACCTGCACTCAATCCTGACAGCTATAAACAGTTACATGAAGAGGGCTCAGCTACAGAAGCTCTTAGTCCACACTGGCAAGCCACTTATGGCAATGCCTGCTTTTGTTCCAGTGTCTACGGCTTTGTCTTTTACCTCTCCCCAACAGAAACAGCACGAAGGAGTGGTAGCCTAAGGCATGCAAGCTTCCAAGGTGGAAAATGGGGGAAATCTTCACTCAGAAGGGGCTGGCTGCCAAGCTAGGTATCGTGGTGCCTGTCTGTAACACAGCACTTGGAAGGCTGATGCACGAAGATGACAAGAATTAGGTTGAGCTGGGTCATATTACAACACATTTTTTAAAAAATGAAAACAAACCAAACATTTTTAAGAGGCAGCCAACATGTACGAAACATTTCACCCATGTTTTTATAAAGGTACATAACTGCCAACTTTCTCATTTTTTTATCAGGACATGCACCTAAAATTCCAGGTTTCTTCTGGCTTCAAACCACTTGGAGTGACTGTGGTATCTGTTCAGCCTGGAAAGCCTAGTAGAGCAGAGTGTATGGGCTGCTCCCTAAAATGAGAGTAGAGTGTATGGGCTGCTCCCTAAAATGAGACCTCTGCGATCCATACTCCCACAACCATTCATTCCAATTGCAATCTCATCAAGGGGTGTGTGTGTGTGTGTGTGTGTGTGTGTGTGTGTGTGTGTGTGTGGTGTGTATGTGTGTATGTGTGAGTGTGTGTATGTGTGTGTGAGAGATGTGTGTGTATGTGTGTGAGAGTGTGTATGTGTGTATGTGTATGTGTGTGGTGTGTATTTGTATGAGTGTGTATGTGAGTGTTTGTGTGGTGTGTATGTGTGTGTGGTGTGTATGTGTGTGAGAGTGTGTATGTGTGAACATGTGTATGGTGTATATGCATGTGTGTATGTGAGAGTGTTATGTGAGAGTGTGTGTGTGTGTGTGTGTGGTGTGTATGTGTGAGAGTGTGTGGTGTGTATGTGTCTGTGTGGTGTGTAAGTGCAGAAGCACATGAATGTAGAAGTCAGGGGATAATCTTGAGTAACAGTTCTCAGCTCTGACCTTGAAACAGATTATTTGCCACTATCTAATCAGAAGGAGCTGGTCCATATGCTTGTGGAGAGTTCTCCATCTCTTCCTCCTGCTTCACCTTAAGAGAGCCAGGATTACAGAAATGTGCTACCAAGGCAGGCAGGCCTTCAGTGGTTTCTGGGATTCAAATACAGATCCTCCCTGTTGCCCCACAGGAGCTTTTTCTCACTGAGCCATCTCCTCAGCCTCTAGACAGTAAAGGGAGCCCTGTCAGTAACAAATCGGGACAAGCCAGCATCGTGCAGAGCTATGGCCACAGAACTCGGGTTACCTATCTGGGCTTAGGCTTTGAGTCTGCACCAGATACATCTTTGTTCTTTTCTAGCCCAGTTTGTGAGACTTCATTCATTTTGCACTGGGACTGAGAGGATACAGTGTTAATGTCTAATTAGTAAATTGCTTAAGGCAATATCAAAATTGTGAGACTGTAATGGGAGTGGGGTAGTTCAAAGAAAAGTGGGACACAGTGACACAAGCAAGGTGTCCCAGGTTTCCATTCTCCAGGATTCCCATCAACCTCCAGTAAACTCCAGGAAGCATGACTGGCTGGGGTTCTATTAGCTGCAAACTAATAAGGAGTCCTAAGCCATAAGCCTACATGTGAGACACTAGGTGTACTTACTAGGATCACTGCATTTCTTATAGGCTTGCTGCATGCAAGTCATTTTAAAGAAAAGTAAGGGCTGGTGAAATGGCTCAGAAGGTAAGAGCACCTGACCGCTCTTCCGAAGGTGATGAGTTCAAATCCCAGCAACCACATGGTGGCTTACAACCACCCGTAATGAGATCTGACGCCCTCCTCTGGTGCGTCTGAAGTCAGCTACAGCGTACTTATGAAGAATAATAATAAAACGAATCCTTGGACCGGAGAGACCAACCAGAGTGAGCAGGCTGACCGGAGCGAGCGGGGCTGGCAGGAGCGAGCGGGCCGAACGGGGACGGCCGGAGCGGGGGACGGCTGGAGCGAGCAGGGACAGCTGGAGCGAGAGGAGCCAGAGTGAGTGGTACCGGCTGGAGCGAGCGGGGCCGAACGTGGACGGCCGGAGAGAGCAAGGCTGGCCGGAGCAAGCGGAGCCGATTGGAGCGAGCGGGGATGACAGGAGCGAGCAGGGCCGGCCGGAGCAAGAGGGGCCGTACGGGGGCGGCCCAAGCGAGCGGGGTCGAGTGGAGCATGCAGGGTTGACTGGAACAAGGGAAAATAAAAAGAATATCCATAAAAAAAAAAAAAAAAGAAAAGAAAAGTAATACAAGTCCTTGGAAATGCAGCAGCATACTCAAACCCCTCACAGAACCTCACCACCAGGCTCCTTGCTCAATATAGTGACCATTTGAAAACCATGTGATAGGCTATACCTTTAAAAAAATTATTTATTTTATATATGTAAGTATACTGTCGCTATCTTCAGATACAAAAGAAGAGGGCATTAGATCCCATTAAATATAGTTATGAGCCACCATGTGGTTGCTGGGAATTGAACTCAAGACCTCTGGAAGAGCAGTCTTAATCACTGAGCCATCTCTCCTGGTCAATAGGCTACACCTTTGTCATCACCAAATCAAAATCAATTATCACTTGGGAGTTTGCTGTACATCCATCACTGGAAAGGCAGCTTTCTGAACTATCTAATCTCACTGGGGCACAGTCTCACCCTGCTGCCATTAGCCTCTGCTATATCAACACACCGGTGTCCTCCTTCAGATAAGCCTGGCTCACCAGTGACTGTCTTCACTGAGGCTGGAAAGCAGGGGACAGAGAGTCTTCTATAAAACTTTAAAAAAGACAAGGACTAACATGCTGACACAAAGGGCTTTATTTGAGAACCTTGTATCCCCAAACTCCCAGGGAGATGACAAGTGTCTGGTAAATAATGATAAATGTGAGCACAGATGTGAGAAGATGCTCATGAGCTCCTGACACAAGATGTTCTTATTAAATTCGGACTCTGAGTGAAAATGCCTTGAGTCTTCATATCAGGAACGAATCTGGTATTAGGAGTGGAGCGTACCCTCCACTCACGCCACACCCTTATGTCAAACACTGTATCAACCAGGATGTTCTGTTGGAGGAGTAAGGCTGCCTACAAAACACAACCTTGTGTCTTTTATAAAATGTCCAAGTGACACACACTCTGGTAAAGCATCTGAACACAAATACAAGCCACAGCAACAGTGGGTGATGGGACACAGGCTTGAGGTCCTGGCTGGTGTGTCTTGGTTTGCTCTGCTTTCTACAGCAAGATAGCACTTACATTATATGGATAAATTAAGCTCAAACTCATCCTGTCCAAAGAAAAGTACTAGAAATGAAACACTCAACAATCATCTCAGTAACAGAACCCACATTCTTTATTTTATTTTTCTATTATTTTCCTGAACTTTGCTATTTCTATCCAATGCTTCCCCCATCCCCCAAAGACAGTATTCCAGGCCAGCAACACACAGGTATCATGAAGAAGAAAAGCTGGTGTGTGCACACATGTACGTGCATATACACATGTTCACAGAGAAATATTAAAGAAATATCAATTTGTAAAGTACACCGATAGCTACATATACACCACACACCAGCCTTTACTAGAAAAGAAATCAATATTCAGAAGCTACTAAAAGGCTGATGTGACTTTACAGGGCCTCAGAGCAGAGTGACAGACATCCATAGAAGGGTAATGCTAGGCTGTGTCTTGCTTTGTTGATTCAACAATCAGCACTAATGTCTTCCATTCTAATTTATTTTAACTTCTGCTTAATTAAATGCATAAAAGAACTAATGTGTTGGATTTGGATGTTTAAAATGACTTTCACCCAGCTGTTTTTAAATGCAGTAGGGAAATTCTTGAATATAATTGTTCTTTTAGAGGGGGGAAAAAAAGCACACTGTAACCATGTCATTCACTCAGAGGGGAATCATCACCCAGGGATGCCAGTTGACAAGTTCTAAACAGTAATTCCCCACCCAGAGTTAGAAAGGCATTCTAGAACTTTTCCAGTACCTTATGACGTGAGGTAAATGTTTCAGATGGAAAAAGGTCAACATAAAAATATTGTAAACTCATTTTCTGCTGATTTAACTAATGGGAGCAGGATGAATATTTATAGAGCCCAGAAGCAGGACAAATCTCACATTGTAGGGGACTAAGGAACTGCTCCTCCTAGCTTTCTTAAAAAAAAAAAAAAAAAAAGTAAGCTTTTGTGGAGTCCTACTATGGTTTTAAACACATTAGGAAACAGTAAAAACTGAGAGTGGGAGGGGAAAGAGGAAACCATGATACCAATCTCTCCACGAAAGCCAAAATTAATTCATGTGTCCGTATGAGTCAGTGGGGTTTTTTCAGGCACAGACATGTGGTTCTTTTTCAAACCACAGCCTTTGCCTCTGCTCTATTATGGTCTTCTTAGACCATAATAAGAAGAGGGGGGTTGTGGGAGAGGATGCTGGGATTGAACTCGGGGTGCACACGATCTAACACCAAACCCTTTACCAGGTCTTCAAATAGGGAACTGACAGTGTGATTACTTCAGCCCTTTTCAGCAATCAAGGGCTGCTGGGAATTCTAGAATTAAAAGAAAAACTAAGAAGCAAGTACTTCCCACTTGACAGGTGCCAGATGCCACATTGCTCCCACAGCCTGGCCCTTCCGACCCCGTACACAAAGCTGATCTCTGCTGCCCAGGCCAACACACCCTCATCCCACAGCCAGGAAACAGACCTTAATGGCAGCTTGACTCTGTGCTTCTCAATCTGATATTGTAGCCCACAGAACCACTCAGGTGCTTTGTAAGTTACCAAAAACTCCAACGCAATGCAGAGTCTTAGAAAGAACATCTGACACGCTGTCAGAAATGTCCATGGCTTCCAGAAAACTTGGTTTTACGTGTGGGAGGGACAACATAATAGCATCTCAGACTCCAAAACATGAGTGGCTCATTGAAACAGTTTTCTATGCAACATGTTCACCCTATTCCAGGGGAAAACCCAATAACCTTCATCAAAACAAGTGAGACTCATAAAAAAAAAATTTTTTTTTTCTCCTTGTCTCTCCTGAATCCCTAAGTATGGAAGCAAAAGAGCCTTTTACCAAATAGTGTCATCCTCTCCTCTGGAGGGACCTGAAGGCATGCTTTATCTGGTCTACATCACCCCTCAAGGCAGGCCAAGTCTGCGCAGAACGAGTATGTCAGAGCTACAAACCATAAGCTGTTTTCTGTGATACTACTTAATGGTTTCTCAAAGAACTCAGCAAGAATTTTCAAATGACAATACAAAGTCACCCATGACAAATCCCACCACTTGACAATGACATGCACCAGATCTAATGTCTATAAGCATGGTTAGGAGAATGCAAGGGCAGCGGAGACATGTGGCTTCCCTTAGCCAGTATGCACTGGAAGGTCTGGACTCCTCGTCAGAGGTTAATGAGCTGGTGGGTCTCCTGGAGGACTAGCATTGGAGAGCAGCCATATGCAAAGTGAGATAAGCAAGGGAAGTATGTGGCACGATCGATATGAAGGGCAGGCGATCCTATACCAAAAGCAGATAACAAATTTACAGAACACTGGTGGCATAATTTAAACAAATAGAACAAAATGCATTCCTTCCATAAGAAGTTCTCTTAAGAACAACTCAGCATGAAGTCACAGGGACGTTTTAATGCTTCTGAGGAGTTAATTCTGTGATGTCCTTAGATGACAGCTCACTGGAACCTGATTTCAGGATAAGACACATCTTCTGGGATTTCCAAATTTGTACATTAGTCACTGATGACGGAGTTCCTTTGCAACTGAATTCATTCTGATCTGGCTGCACACGCCCAATCCCAGCCCCTACTGTCGTTCTGGCCACCACTGGGCTATTAGATACCTTTCCAACATACTATGTCTGAAACATATAGTTACAACCATCAAAGGGAAGGAGGAAGATCCAACAGCTTGTATGGCAGGCCAGAAACCTTGGTCTATGAAGACTCCCAGAAGCCATCTTTGTTTTCTTTTGAGTCTGAGTTTCACTATGTGATCCAAGTATAACTCATACTCAAAGATGCAGAGCAGGCTGAACTCAGAATCCTCCTGCCTCAGCCTCTCAAATTCCAGCCTTGTAGTCTTGCACCACCATGCCTGGGTTGAAATTGCTCTGGGGATAATCTGAGAACAAGGTTTTGTCTTATTTCCCTGGCTGGCCCAGAACTCACTACCTAGACCAAGCTAGCCTCAAACTCCTAAGTCATCCTCCTGCTTCTATATCTTGAGTGCCAGGATTACAGATGTGTGACACTGCACATGGGTTTGAACCAGAAACTCTTTTTTTTTTTTTTTTTTTTTTTTTTTGGTTTTTTCGAGACAGGGTTTTTCTGTATAGCCCTGGCTGTCCTCGAACTCAGAAATCCGCCTGTCTCCCGAGTGCTGGGATTAAAGGCGTGCACCATCATGCCTGGCTGAACCAGAAACTCTTAGCCACCTTGTTAAACCGCCTCTTTCTCCTAGAGGATACACTCAAAAATCATCTTCAGCCAGACAGGGCACATTTTGGTGTTTGAGACCTCACAGACAATCTGTCACTCCATCAGCCACAACCAAAGTGTTTTAGAGTGTCTTCTCAGTCCATGCCCAACTGCCTTAAGGACAAGTTTTTGCATCCATTTCACAGATACTGCCTACCACAAAAATGACATATACCCAAGAGAATATTAGGATAAGCCAGCACAGTGTGCTTGCTTCCAAGCAGGAAATTCCTTGCTTAGAAGAAAAATAAAGCATTCGCTCACATAACGATTGAGTAAGTTCTTTATGAAGTAGACGTAGAACTGTAATTGACAGCAGAGGTGAGGTCTAAGACAGGAAGTGAGAAGGAATGGGAGCAGATGATGTTACTCATGCCAGGAATAAGGGGTAGGCTGCAGACATAGCACTGCACGCCAGTGTCCCTTCAAACCTCTTAGTTCACGTTCCAGCATTGAAGCAAACCACTGTGGGGATGTCTATGGGCCACAGCTATGACTTTGCATATAAGAAGCATGCACACTATACCACTGAGCTCCCGAATGCCACGGTCACCCCCCACCCCAGGTCTCACACACACACACACACACACACACACACACACACACACACACGTCTTCCCTTTTCTTCCTTTTCCAGTACTAGGGAGTTTTAACCCCGGGCCTTCCACATACTAACCAGGTGCTTTAACACTATGACATCCCCAGATCCGTGCTTATCTGTTTGGAATGGGTCCTTCTGCTTCTCTGGCTCAATAAAGAAGAAACAGTTCAGGACTAGAAGAAGCCTTGGGCTCCCTTTTCTGTTCTGATCGAGGCAAGTCCCATTTGCTCTCAATCCAAAGTCAAGACTTAAAAATTGCCAATCATAGAAAGCAACCAGCATTCTTCACTCACAAAGAGGCCCGGAAGTAAATGGCGAGGCTGACAAACGAAATGCATACTACCCATCTACCAGGGGACAGAATGGTAATTAGAAGGTATTTCTATATTAACTAAAGTTCAGCATAATGAATGAACCAAAAAAAAAAAAAATCTAGGCCACCATTGATTCGGCATACACTAAATAAGTATTCTGTGCCTTGAGCATGAGCAGACAGCTTCAAGTTGCTAGAAGAAGGTGTGGCAGAGCGTAGCTTCCCAGGAAATGACAGCACCCGTGTCCCAGTGCAACACTGGCTTCACCTGAAGACCATTTCTCAGAGAATCACCTTTGTGAAGAAGATTCTGTCCTAAGATCTCAAAGGAACCCCAGGGAGTGGCAGTCACGTCTGGCAGAGGGTAATGTTCTCATAATAACCTTTTGAAAACAGCAACAAAATCAGCTAAAGCCGCACATATTGCTTCTAATGTTTTTCATAATTTGCATAATTTCTGATTTGACAAAAGAAAATTCATGTCTCCTTCTCCCCCTCCCCATTTTGGGAATGCCGTTACAAGAAGGACTCAGAAATCGCAGTAGATTTTCTGTAAACCCACCCTGGCAGGTTCTCTTCTGAAATGTGTAGAGGAAAACAACGTGGAACATGGAATCTGTGAAGGGGTTGTGTTCAAATTGTACATAGAGTGAACCCCTCATGCCACAGAGAAATGCTGTGACACTTGTTTTATCTTCAAAGCACCTTCACTGCACATTCACTGCTAAGGGTCTCCAACTCGTTTGGGCTGCCTGTAACCTTCGTTTTTCTATCTTTAACTTTGTCTTTAACTCCTCTCTTCTAAGCAGACTTTTGGGAATGCCCTAAGGAAAACACATGTTCTATGAATACAGTAATACTGCTCAGAACTCTGAGAATAGCAACATATATGTAGACCAAACATAAGATGAATTTTAACTAAGCTATATTTGAAAGTTTGTGGAATTGTGGTTTGTTGAGATGTCCTATTTCTCTAGACTATACATATAGATGAGGATATTTTTGCACGTTCAGTACACAGAGTCCCAGAGGAGTAAATATTTGAGGGCTGGTAAGTCACTGTGATCTTCATGTCAACTACTAAAAACCTACTATTGCGAGGATCTGGGAAGAGTCGGGGTAGGGTGGGTAGAGTCTGATCAAAATGTGTATTAAAAAATTAATTTAAAATGCTATTGTATGTTATGAGATAACAAGTCACCAAAGGAGCTAGTACTTACAAAACCACCCTCATTTACAAGTACCGATAGCATTCACTGTCAGAGACATGGTTCAAAGAAAGTATCAAACCACCACAGGATCAATAGGATCAACTGAACAACCAAGCTGCAGACTACTGCTGGAGAGCACTAGACAAGACATTTTGCCTCCATTTTTATCCCCTCTACATGCACACACACACACACACACACACACACACACACACACAGCCTCACTGCAGATCAGCATGGCCTCAAACCTGTGTGTGATCTTCTGATTTGAGAAGAAATAAAGAGTAATCTCAGCGGTGCACAAATGCACACACAGACAGAGTAAAAAGACCATACATCGCCGGGCGTGGTGGCGCACGCCTTTAATCCCAGCACTCGGGAGGCAGAGGCAGGCGGATTTCTGAGTTCGAGGCCAGCCTGGTCTACAAAGTGAGTTCCAGGACAGCCAGGGCTATACAGAGAAACCCTGTCTCGAAAAACCAAAAAAAAAAAAAAAAAAAAAGACCATCCATCAAGGGAAGTCTTTGCAAAAAGGAACCAAACTGCAGCAAAATTCTACGACTGTTGGTTACTGTGTCTTTCCCCCATTAGCTAATATTCTCTACACAGTCTTTTCTGATTGGCTACTTTTTAAAAAGTAAAGAATACTGACTCTTGGAAGATCAACTGCCTTTGTCTCGGGTGAGAGTGGATTATTCACATTCCTGCCTCACTTCCCAAGTACCAAGATTCCTGGCATGAGGCGTCATGTCCTGTGTGGCACTAAGAGAGAAGATGACTTAACAGAGCTTTCCTGTAGGCCTGTCCTGGGAAGTAAGAGGATTAAAAGGTTGTAGAGGACTGGAGAGATGGCTTGGCACCGAAGAGCAGTTGCTATTCTGTCCTAAGGACCAGAGTTTGGATCCTAACAGCCACATCAGGTGGCTCACAAATGCCTGTAACTTCAGTTCCAAAGGATGTCTTCTTCAGTCTTCCGTGGCCATACATGTAGACATACAAACATGGAAATACAAACATACTCAAATGGTAAAAATAATTACAAAGAAACAAGATGATAGATGGCATATACTGTATGTCCATTTTCTATGAGCACAGCATTTTTTTAAGTGCCTGGATTGTGCATGCTTGCGATTCTTTGTCTACTAGACACAAACTAAAGTCACCTGAGAGGAGGGAAACCCCAAGAGAAAACACCTTCCTAAGATCTTGCTGTAAGCAAGGAAGCATGTATGTATGGCATTTTCTTTTCTTTTCTTTTCTTTTTTAAAGACTTGTTTGTTTGTTTGTTTGTTTGTTTGTTTATTATATGTGAGAACAATGTAGCCATCTTCAGACACTCCAGAAGAGAGCATCAAATCTCATTACAGATGGTTGTGAGTCATCATGTGGTTGCTAGGAATTGAATTCAGGACCTTTGGAAGTGTGGTCAGTGTTCTTAACCTCTGAGCCATCTCTCCAGCCCCTGGCATTTTCTTAATGATTGATGGGAGGTGGCCCAGCCCACTGTAGGAGGTACCATGCATGGACACCTTGTTTTATAAACAAGCAGGCTGAGCGAGCCATAAAAAAGAAGCCAAGTAGCAGCAGCCCTCCATGCACTGCGTGTGCATCATCAGCTCCTACCTCCAGGTTCCTGCTCTGAGTTCTTTGGATGGTGAACAATGTCGTGGATATATAAGATAAACTATTTCCTCTTGAGTTTGCTTTTGGCAGTGTTTCCTCACAGCAACAGTAACCCTGACCATAAGATATACCCAAGATGCAGCCCAAGTGCACACTTTTGCTATTGGTCTTGGTTACAGTGAAGATGCTAGATTTTGTAACACGACTTAGGAAGATCCTTTCTTTCCAGCCCTATGTCAAGGTCTATAACTCTTTCAAGCAGGACATTTTCAAGAAGTTGACAGAAGTTGGAACATCTAATTGCACATAAACATGGTTTAATTTGCTGGAGCATGTTCCACTTTGGACCTTCCTCGTGAGCTACTTGAGGTCTATTTAAGATGGGAGTTCTTTGCTATAATGGAAGCTCAGACACCATTTCCACTGATATTTCAAAGCCATCCAAGAAAGAGTAAGGCTGGTTTTAGGCAGTAGAAAGAAGCAGATAGCTGGGACAATATTGTCAACGCTCTTTTAAATCAATCAAACAAATTCAGGGACCAGAGTTTCAGCAAGAGGCATTTGTATGGAATTTCATTAAATATAAAAGCTATTATTAAATTGAAATCATCTATCTATTCATTCTAGGTTTTGTTCTATGACACTTTTATTAATTTATTTTGAGACTAGGTCTTATGTATACTATGATGGCCTTGAACTCACTAGATGGCCAAGAATGACCTCCTATGTCTACTACCAAGTATTACAAGCACACAACAAACACCATGGTCAAAACCAGAACCTGGCGTTTCCTAGGCAAGCAGCTTACCGCCTGAGGGTCCTCCCCAGCCTAGCTCCACAATTTCTAAATAAAAGAAATGCCTGGGCTGAAGAAGGGGCTGTTCCTCTAGAGAAACAAGGTTCAAGCCCAAGCAGCCTCATCAACAGTTAACAATTGATGCATCTGATTCTCTGTTCTGGCATCTGGGGATACCCACACATAAAAACATACAGTATATTCATAAATTAAAGTTTTGTGGGTTTTTTTTGTTTTTTTTTTTGGTTTTTCGAGACAGGGTTTCTCTGTATAGCCCTGGCTGTCCTGGAACTCACTTGGTAGACCAGGCTGGCCTCGAACTCAGAAATCCGCCTGCCTCTGCCTCCCGAGTGCTGGGATTAAAGGCGTGCGCCACCACGCCCGGCAGTAATTTTTTTAAAGGAAGAAAAACCCAACATATTTTTCCTAAGTACATTTTTTATCAAAAGGCAAGGATACATTTTGTCTGGGAAAATGTTCCATATCATAAAACAAAAGAGTGTAGTAGTAGTAGTTGTAGAATCTAAGACACAGGACAGTGGTATTACTCAACAGTCTAAAATGCTCAGGATGGACTTAGAGAGGTGGCTCAGTGGTTAAGGGCCATTCTTCCAGAAAACTTGGGTTCAATTCCCAGCATCAATATCGAGACTCCCAACCATCTCTAACTCCACTCCCAGAAGGATACAAAGCTGTCTTCTGGCCTCTGTGGGAACTACACACAGGTGGTACAGAGATATACAGGCAAATCACCCATACATTAAATTAATAAAAGTAAATAAAATCTTTTCCCACTTTAATATGCAGGATAAGCTCAGCACCAAGAATCATCCAACCCAAAATATTAAACCTGGCACTTGGATTGGAGCTGAGAAACTAGGTCTTAGGTAGAAACGCAGTAGCAGGGATCCCCTGAAAGTTACCTTGTATTTACCATCACAACTGACCTTCATAGCAACCCTACAGAACACAATTTTCCCTGAAACTGGGCCACTGCTCCAAGCCAGAGCCTGAGATAAGAAAGAAGCAGGGAACTGGGCACAAGCCTGTCATGTTTACCACACACAGAGCTCAGAGGGGGAAATTACTGGTTAAATGAAGACTGGTAGGTTTAACTTAAGGGAAATGAGATATCCCAAGCCTCTGACTTGCTATCGAGTGGAAGTCTGCATCTCTGTCAAGCTCAGAAGTAATTCAGACAGCTAGCAGGAGAAGAGAAATCTCATCACCTTCGCACCAGTAAGGAGCCTTCAGCGACGCCCTTGGACTTGACCAGCCAGCTAGGAGGAAGAAGGGTTTTATCAAGCGCCTGGCAGTTTATTATACTCTGCAGCTCCTTCTCCTTTATAGGATTTTCCTCCCGAAACTTGATAGCCACCAGCATTCAAGAAAGGTTAACATCATTTTTCACTTACCGAGCTGCACGGGCACCTGTTTCAGGATCCCAATAAGACCAGCCTCATTTAGACAACAAATCTTCTGTCTCAATTGTGGGCCTCTCAAATTTACATATGTAAATTCCAACTTCTATCTTCACCTTCACTCTCATTTTTTAAATGTATTTTTAATTTTCATTAGTGTAAATTCATTATATGTGATACAGGGCTCACACAAGGGCATTTTCATATGCATACAATGTCTATTTAGCATTTTACTTTCATGAAAGTAAACCCTTCAATGAGTTAAATAATATATTTACTTATTGAAAACACAATCTTTTGCTCTGAAATTTTTTACTTGTCCCAAATTCATTAAAATAGTTCTAAGTCTCTATAAAAATCTGACTGCAGCTGTATAGAAAATTATTAGCCCAAACAAATTTGTCTGAAATCATGGTAAGACTGTATTGCTAGTAAAGGGCCAGGGAAAACAGAAGGCCCAAAAACATATTACTAAAATCCGTATTTCTTTTTTTTTTTTTTTCCCTGATACAGGGTTTCTCTGTGTAGCTTTGGCTGTCCTGGAACTCACTCTATAGACCAGGCTGGCCTCAAACTCAGAAATTCACCTGCCTCTGCCTCCCAAGGGCTGGGATTAAAGGTATGCGCCACCACGCCCGGCCAAAATCCGTATTTCTTAACCCAGCCTACTCTCTACTCTGAATGGTGGGGAGGTAGGGGCAGCCATGACCAGGGTACTCCTGATCGCTGCCTTCTAATCTCACCTTGACTGCAGCCCAACAACATGCACAGACTCAAACTGAGTCTGATATTGAGTCGGAATCCTTCTGGAATGGATAGATATCTCAGGATGAGATTTGTCGCCACAGTTGGGCCCACTGATCAAATCTAGTCAACAGGAGAGTCGTGCCAAAGGGAGGCGAGTAAGAGCAACCACACTGGCTGAGATATTAAGTCTGGTGTTTAAACCAGACATTATCAATACTTGCAAAGGATAAGGACTTGATTTAGTTTTCACTGTGATTGTCTGGGGCTTTCTTCACCCAATATTTCTAATAAAGATTGATTGATTGATTGATTGATTGATTGATTATATGTAAGTGCACTATAGCTGTCTTCAGACACCCCAGAAGAGAGCGTCAGATTAAGAATGGTTGTGAGCCACCATGTGGTTGCTGAGATTTGAACTCAGGTCCTTCAGAAGAACAGTCAGTGCTCTTTAACCTCTGAGCCATCTCTCCAGCCCCACGCAAAATTTCTAAATCACAACCTTTTCAGGTTGAGTCCAAAATGATTGGAAGCAGAAACATTGAGATTTGGGGGTTTTAGGCTTTGAAGTTTTTGCATAGACTTCAGATAAATATCTCTACTCTGAGCCTCAAATATCTGAGATATTTCAACTTCCAACACTTCTCAAGTGACATGTTGATGCTCAAATGCTCAGGACCTGTAGGATGTTTTAAAATGGAGAAATCCCATATCATGATTTCTGCAATCTCATTTCAGAACAAGCATACAGATTCTGGGATTTAATGTATGCAGGGCTGCACTCTTTATTCAGAAATGCTGATGTCTACACAGAGGCTATCTATATCACAGATTAAGAAAGCAAAAGGAGGAAAAAGGAGACATTAAAAACACAATGTACCACATCAAAAGAAGATATGATTTTTATACAAAATGGGATCTCCTTGTTTTTTAGTTTCCAGAATTCCTATCTTTCCAGCAGGATGAAATGCCCTGGCCTAAAAAGAGCCATTCCCCACGAATGCTGTCACTGTACAGGACATTCAGCTGCATAAATGCTCATATATTCTAAACTGCCTCCGGCAGCCAGGTAAACAAGACATCCACAGCACAAGGAGCTCAGACAGAAACAAGTCAAGTCACCAGCTTGGGTTTGCTACCCAAAGAGAACCTGCCCTCAAAAGTTGATACAAACTAATAAGCCTTCAGTCTCCCTAATCATGACAGCAGTCTTTCTCTTTTTTAGGGTGGAGGGGTGGTGGGAGGTAAAATGGTGGTTTTTTTGTTGTTTTTTTTTTTTAGATTTATTTATTATATGTAGGTACACCATAGCTGTCTTCAGACACTCCAGAAGAGGGCATCAGATCTCATTATGGATGGTTGTGAGCCACCATGTAGTTGCTGGGAATTGAACTCAGGACCTTCGAAAGAGCAGTCAGTGCTCTTAACCACTAAGCCATCTCTCCAGCCCCCAGTAAAATGGTTCTTGATGCAAGCATACGAGTGTAGAGGAGACAGAGACAAGTCTCTCAAACTTGCTGGCCGGCCAGCCGAGCCTCTCAGGGACTCCCTGGCCAGTAAGAAACAATATCTCAAAATAGCAACAATAAAATTAATAATAATAATAATAATAATAATAGTTAAACAAGGTTAGGGAATGATACTTAAGGCTGTCCTTTGCCCTCTGCATGCAAACACACGCATGCATGCACATGCACACACAGAAGGAAGGAAGGAAGGAAGGAAGGAAGGAAGGAAGGAAGGAAGGAAGGAAGGAAGGAAGGAAGGAAGGAAGGAAATAGGATATAATTCAATAATAAATAAGGATGCTCACCATGCATGAAGCCTGAGATCTAGTCCCAAGGCCCAAATCAGAAGAAACATGTTCCCATTCATTTAATGGGTTACATGAGACATCTTCTGCTTAATACACATTATCCCTATATGTGCACACTATTTCCATGGACCCCGGTATTACCCTGGATGCCCTTTCTGAATCAGTCCCTTTAAACCTTTCACCAATAATATCATGAGGTAGGTGTTGTTATTGTTCCTATTGCTGATGTTAAATAATTTTGCTAGGTGATAATTAATACTGTCTAGGAGACAAACATCTGTGTGTGTACGTGACAGCACTCATAGAGTTGAACCGACAACGAAAATCCACCATGAATGTAGGCGGCACCATTCCATTCACTGGGATCCTAGACTGAACAAAACGAATCTGAGCCTTAGCATGCACAGATTTCTCTGCTTCTTAACAGCAGGTGCAATGTGGCCAGCTCCCTCATGTCCCTGCTGTCAAGCTTCCCCACCAAGGTGGGCTGTGCTGCCCAATAGCTGTTTCTGTCAAGTATTTTATCACGGCAATGAGAAATGTACATGTGCACCGACGAGTGGAGGCCCGACTAACCAATACACTACACTACACCACTGTTCATTCCCATGCTCTACACAAGACCTCTCCAAAGACTAGTTAGGGGGCATTTAGTTCATTGAGCCCCCAAGTCAGTAAATCTACTGGTACCCACATGTTACCACTCTGCTACCTTTAGAGAACACATCAAAACCCCAAAGCATTGCTCTCAGGCTGGTTAATGTTCATCTCCCTCAAGATCTTTCTCACATAATAGTTTATAATTTCTGTTAAGCCTAATACCTTCTCTCTCTATTTAGAATTACTTAAGTCATTGACTAATAAATGAGTTTATTTTAAAGGAGCTTTGCAACACATACAAGAGTGAAGAACTAGAGACAATGAGTTTAGGTAAAAAACTAAATACACTAAGCTGATCCCGACATTCTTGTACAGTGTATAGATAAAACAGGACTTGAGAATCATATCAACATGGAGCTCTGATAAGTTTATACCTCTTAATCATCAGTAACATTCAAAATGAAGTCTACTATCTATTCTTGGAAAAAGAAGGAATTCCAACTTGAAGGTTTACAGACAAATGATAAGATCTTGGTTCCTCAAAGAACCAATCTCAGGAGCCTGGCTTGAAACCCCACTTCCTACCTAGTACATACTACTACCTGAACTGATGATGCTCAACAAGGTGTCTTCATCTGAAGAAGCACACAAAACATCACCCAAGCATCTTCCTCTCCAATGAGCAGGGACATAGTCAAGTGGTCTCAAGAACTGAATGAGCAAACACTCAGCTGGGGCAATGCTTGGGCTTGTACAACCCCAGCCTTTGTCAATGAGAAAAATCACACTTCTCTTCTATGCTATCTAAATCTCTGAGAATAGCTAATCAGACCGACAGATCTGTGGCTACAGGAATAAAAACAATCAGAAGCCTATGTGATCAGGCCATGACTCAGGATGTTTTAAAGCAGGCACAGTAAGGATTTCAGGCTAGAGAATCTCAGAGGTGGCTGTGGGGCCCAGGACACTGTCTGAGAAGGGGAACAGGGTAAAAACAGGAGGAAACACAAGGCTCACACTCCTAAGCTGAGGACTCAACAGTTCCCAGACACCCTCCTACATCCTCCTTCATCCCTTTGTTCTACAGATGTCATCTAGTGGGTGCTAGGTGCATACAGGTGATCCAAATCCTTGGGTATCAGAGGACTTGCATCCCAGATAGGGGAATAAAACACAAGACAAACACATAACTCAGAACCATGGTTTAAACACAAACACACAAAGCATGAGAATACAAGTGTGACAAGAGGTGAGGTGGGCACAATGAAAACCAAGGAGGTAAATGCATCACATAGATCCTGTTTTCGAGGTGGAAACCCAAGCTCAAACTGCTGTTTAATTCTGCCAAAGTCACACAGAGGTCCTGATGATGGTGGCACGCAGCCTCCTCTCACCCTCCACCTGGTCCCCAGGCCTCAGCTGGATGCTCTCCTAGGAAACTCATTTACCACTAACATCTGGGCTCCTCTAAGCATTGTCAACCCAGAACAAAACATTTCTGTTCCCACCATTTTGAGACTGACATCAATGAAGGCACAAGTATGTTTTGAAGTGAAACCCTGAATTCGGGGCATAAAGAGCATCTACCACAAACAGGGTTGGTCCTCTCTCTAGTTCAGGCTAAGGCCTGCAGTTCCTGGACATCTCAGTCTCAAAGAACTGGGTTTTCCCAGGGTGGGTGTCCAGGTCAGCAGCATCATAACCAGGAGGGCAAATGCAGCCACCACTGCTCCACAGGGACAGTTGGGAAGAAGTGCCATGGTGCTTATTAAGTTTATTTCAGTTTTAATCGCTGAAGGAAATTTGAACAATAGACGTTAAGGAACAGACCAAGGGGAAAACAAGGCACAACCGATCTCAAGGAAAGAAAGGGATACCATTAGTTGGTGCACTACTTCTGACCACAGCACTTGAGAGGCAGAGCTCAAGTCTAGCCTGGTCTACGTGTCCTGAGTCAATAAAAAATTTTTGTGTAGTAGATGACACATTAAAACAGTAAAGTTATGAGACCTGGAGATGTGGGAAAGAAAGCAGAAGCCAGGTCAGTGCTCAGGGATGCTGGAAATGACCCGGGGGACCCAGGTCCCATTAAAAAACTAAAACTGGCCATTCAAGAATACTAATGATTCTGAGTCCTAACCAAGCCAGAAAACACAATCAGGTAAAGACACTGTTAGAAAGCTGGAGCAGAAATCCATGGAAGGAAATCTGGAAACTATTTTCACCAAAATGAAGACCACTGGCCCCGCAGTGGCCACCAGGACCTCATCCTACAGTTGTCTAGACGCTATATTCACGGTGATTCTAGATTTCACTACTCGCATATGAATTGGGACTGTGGACAGATTTTTAACATTACTTGCTAACCTGAGATCAAAGCCATGGCCCATTACCTTGCCATTCGTTTCAGATAAGAAATACTCAGGGAGTCACAAACTCAAAAGAAAAAACTTAAAAATGACATTTAACATCATAGTTATGTGGCCAAAATGTGCAGCCACTAATGGGCATACTCAGTGGAATTAAGTACTTGCTCAGGAAGGTAGCTGGCCATCCTTCTTGTGCAAGAAATTTCTATGATAATATTCATCTAATCCATCTGTTCAAACACCAGTGATATTCTAGGCACTATTCTCAGACCAGATGACACAGAGTAGAGAAAATGACAAACAGGTGAATGAATAAATGAGATGTCCCGCTTCCTGACTGCTGGGAGGTAATAGTCAGCTCAAACCAAGGAGAATTGGGGAGCCAGCACTGACCCTGTCATGCAAAGTCATGGCAGAGCAATCTGAGATCCAGCACCAACTCCTGCGGCTGACCAGGACCCCTTCCATCCCAAACTCTATCAATTGCTTATCCATCGTCACCAGCAGAAAGCTGAACCCATAAAGCCATAGTTGCAGACAAGAACCCAAAGTAGAATAGTGACCTGGAAGGTGGTATAAAGACCTACTCACCTAAAAACACAGCACCAAACGCACAAAGCAAAAGCTGACCAGAATTCTACCTTTATCTCGTGTCAGGCATGGTGCCTCACGCCTTTAATCCCAGCACTTACAGAGCAGAGGCAGGAAGAGCTCTGTGAGTTCAAGGCTAGCCTGCACTACACAAGCTCCAGGACAGTCAGAACTTTAAAAAAAAAAAAAAGCCAAATCAACAAACAACAAAACAAAACAAAAACTTTGAAGACATATGTCAAGTATCTGGCACTCCACAAATACCATAAAAAGTCATAAAGAGTATCATCCCCAACTGTGTGGCATGATGTCCACTCCCCATGTTCTGCACTGGGCTTCCATGGGGACATCCAAGGCCAACAGAACAAGAGAGGCACACCCAGTACACTCCAGCTTCTTTTCCGCCCGCACTGCTACACTTGTTTCTTCGCAGTTCTCCAGGGTAACCAGGCACTGATACACTGCTTGCAGCAGGCTCTGCTCCTGCTGCTTTCACTGAAACTGAAAGCATTCCGAGCCAAGGTCAACTGTAATCTCTCATGCAAACATATGGGGAGTTGGCTTTTACACCAGAAGAGTTTTCCCAGGTGAGCAAGGAAGAGTTAGATGGCAAGAGGGCAGTATAAAGGAGCAAACAGCAGGCTGTAATGGAGCTCAGCAAAACAAAGACAGCTCTAAATACACCGCTAGAACCATGAGGCTTCAAGCTTGTCTCTTCCTGCCTGGCTACCTGAAAACGATATGGTATAAATCAAGGTATCGTTTATAAAGTCTGGAAACAGTAAATGTCCATCCACAAACTGATGGGAAAATAGATGTTGATCCATTCATTGAAGATTGTCTGTACAACTGTGAGAAATGATGAGGATGGGTGCAGAGCACTATCAGAAAAGAAGCCTTAAAGAAATGCAGGAAACCTGGGTTGACAAGAGATGGCTTACCTGCTAAAAACACTCAGTGCTAAGTCTGCAACCTAAATTTGAACCCTGAGATCCACATGATGGAAAGAACCAACTCTCACAAGTTTACACACAATAAATGCATAATTTAAAAAATATATTGGAGGAAGGATGCACCCGAAGTGATAGCTCCGAGTTTAAGAATACAAACTGTTCTCAAGTTTAAACCTACAAACTTCTCCCAAAGGACCCAAACTGAGTTCCCAACATTCAGGTTAGGCAGCTCAGAACCATCTTCAGGAGGGCCCAACAACTTGGGCTTCCAAGAACACCTACATTCAAGTGCACATATACAAATACACAATTAAATGATAATAATAATAATAATAATAATAATAATAAAACAAAGCTGGGTGCTGTGGATCTCTGGAATTTTGAGGTTGGAGTGGTCCACATAGTGAGTTCCAGGACAGCCAGTGTTAGACACCCTGCAGTGTGCACTGAGACCCTATCTCAATGGGAAGGAAAGAGCGGAAGGAATGGGAGGGAAGGAGAAGACAGGAGCAGGATAAGAGGAAAAGAAGGAATCATAATAAAAATAAATCTTTCTAAAAGAATAGGACAGTCTCAACATGAATTTAAAAGGCAGGGTAAGCACTGTGGGTGTGATACAGAATGTCTGGCCCTAGTATATACAGATCATTCCAATACGCAATATATGTTACAAGCATATATGACAAATTGTCAGGTCAGGTACACCTCTGTACTGTGAGTGATCTTATAACATGCGTCTCTTTTGGTCAGTGCTTTTTCAAAGCCATCTTGACCATCTCTTATGCACAGTTAGCCTTCTCTACCCATAAATTTTACTCCCTCAGATCCACCCAGCCACAGATGGAAAAATAACTTAGTAAAAATCAGAAAACTGTGCCTGCACAGAATATGGAGACTTTTCCCCTTGTCACTATTTATTAAATTATTTTCCCATCAGAGTAACTATTTCTCTAGACTGATGTGGTAAACTATAGTATACAGGAGGATGTTTATCAGTTAATGTAAACAATTCAGTAAGTGCTTTCTGGAAGCAATGCCCAACAGATTCCAAGGCCTACATCTTCTAATAAACTACTCGATAATGAATATGTTGGCTAGTATACATTTTCCACCTCCGCCCCTCCCCACAATATCCAGTGTTCATGTTGGAAACTTCCCCTACACAACACTTTGGTGGGGGATTCCATGGCCCCTGCAGCCCTCCCTACACTCAGGAGCAAATGAGAGATGAATACTTCTGGAGCTCCTCTCCACTAGGGGCCACCTGCCCCACAGGAAGAACAATATGGAGAGACTGCTGATATAGCTTGTCATGCAGAGACCACAGAGACTGTCATCGTTGCAAAACACATGAGGATTTTACTTATCCAACATGTTGGGGAGGCCCCTCTCAGCACGCAAGATGGAGGAGAGTCCCAGAACAAAGAAAGAACACACTTTTTATACCTTTGTAAGGGCCGGATATAGGCACCAGGGTAGTTTGGCTCATTTTAATTGGTGTAGACAATAACCTTTTTAGACGTTGGTTGGTTTGTATAGGGTAAGTCTCATTTTGTCTGTTCTTGAGGTTTTTAGTGTGAGGCGGGGCAGGGGAATTGTTAATCTTGTTTTGGAAGCTTAGTAATTTTGACTGTTAAAACTATGTTTCTATATTTGTTTAGTCAGCCAGCTTTTTATCTGGCTCTGCACTTGGCCTGCTAGTACAGTTTGGAAAGTCCTTTTCAAAGGGGGAAGGTGGTCTTGAATTCATTTTGGATATTACACTGAATACAGTGCTGTTGTGTGACAAAACTTTCTTTTCAGAGACAGAACACGCATGTCTACCCACCCCAGACTGAGAACCCATGACAGACCAAAGTGTGGATTCCAATGTGTGAGTTTTATTGGGGTTACTTACAGGAATGTGGGTGAGGACTTACAGGAGCAGAAATGACTCAGAGACAGTTGCATCACCAAAGCCCAGCCCAGCATGGGTCACAGCTGAAGCACACTGCACAGGGCCAAGGCAGCTCAGCAGGTTGGAGTCCTCCCAAGTGACTCTACTGTCCTAAACCTGATTAGCTCGGCTGCTTCCTGTTTCTTCCAGGCACCTGGTCTGATCGCACGTGTCGTCTTTGCAGCTTGGTTCTCTGAGAATCTTCCAGGCACCTGGTCTGATCGCACGTGTCGTCTTTGCAGCTTGGTTCTCTGAGAATCTTCTTTGCAGCTTCTACTGCTTACGCTGGCAGGAAGGAGCCTGGTGGACCTGATCAGTTTCGGGGACTTCCTGAAGCTATTCTGGGCTATTTACCTTCCTGCTTAAGGCACCTCCAAGTGGGATGAAATGAATGTTTCAAGCTTGGAGGAAACTATTACACAAGCATAAACCCAAAATATTTCCAACATCTTGATATTCAGGAAGTGCTCAAATTCAACCTCAGAGCCAATTAACCCAGGGAAGGTCAATTTCCATCTGATCCATTAATCTTGCCTGGACACAGCTCCTCCACGTGCAGAGACCAGTTTTCCAGCTTCAC
This sequence comes from Mus minutoides, assembly GCA_902729485.2. Taxonomy (NCBI): domain Eukaryota; kingdom Metazoa; phylum Chordata; class Mammalia; order Rodentia; family Muridae; genus Mus; species Mus minutoides. The sequence continues at coordinate 22,243 of CACVCL010022615.1, forward strand.
CAGGTTTGTTCACAATGGCAGGCTGCCAGCCAGCACAGGAATGCATATTATTGACAATGGAACACAAAAATAAATGACAAATTTTAGTGAGCTTAAAGCCAGAGGGGTTTGATTTTTTTTTTTTTTTTTTCTGCTGTGAGTAAAAGCCAATACTAAGAAGCTAGTCAACTAGACCCCACCAAGACACCAGATGGTCTGGGAAGTTTTTTCTTTTTTAGCTTACAGCCAACACACCCATCTGGTAGCATATAGAAATTATGTTTTTCCTGAGAGGAGGGGGAAAGAAGAAAAGAGAGAAAATATATCCAAATCCACCCATATAATTGAGGTTGATAAATAGGGCTCTGAAAGTGTAGGCAGAGAGGAAAGAAATATAAACACACAGAGAGATAAAAGCATAATTTATCTGAACCATTAGAGTCAGCAGCATCATATAAACTTTTTACTAGACAACTCCATGGCAAAAAATATAGGTTCAAATTGCTGAATCATTGTTCAGATGTAAATGGGATTCCTAAAACTTTTATGGGTAGTTAAAATTAGTTTACAATATAAAGTAAACAAGAAAAGCCAGCTATAAAGCCAAACCATGGGGAAAGACCCTTCCAAATGCAAGCATCTTGGTGAGAAGAGTTACAACAACCCAAAGCATCTAGAAATGATCACGTTAATCAATTTTAACATCAAACTTGGCTGTGTTTGATGATAAAAATGTTAATTTAATTTGATTAAATGTTCACACTAGTGTTGGAAAACATTTACTTCATGGGGAAAAAGAGGGTCGCTAGTGAGAGGCACATGGGCCCCCTCGCTCAGTCATCACACCGAGTTCCTCCGGCCTGCCTTGTGAAAGCCACAGATGTATCCAATGGTTGGATCATGAGTGCAAGCTAATAAAGGCAGGTGCCAAATTCCCCAGCTGGCCAGGGTTCAAGCACAAGCTTTTTTTTTTTTTTTTTTTTGGCTGCACCTCTACAGTTTAGAACATAGAACTCTCTACCATGCCTTTTGAACATAGAGAAATCTTGTATTACATATTTCCATCACTGATCCCCATGTGTGGTTAACTGTGGATTCAGTAATGCTCAGCTGGCAACTGATATTTTGGGGATTATGGGACATGGAGCCTCCACCCTTAGTTGGCTTCCTTGACTCAGTTTTGTAATATTTATGTATTAAAAGATCGTTTCTCAGCAGCATACCCGGCTCTGGCTCTCATTCTTTGATTCTGTGTTCACATAGGGACAAAATAAATTAAAACAGAATTCTCCATTTTCTTTTTCCTTTTGGGAAGACAGAGAAAGATTAATAATAGAAGAAAGTGAGACGCCAGAGGAGTTCCATATTGTTTAGCAGCGGCCTACACTACGCATATTGGGATTTTCCAGCCACCATCTGTAAAAATTGTTCTGTTGTCTGTTGAGCTATGGTATCACCCGGTACCCTAGGTTCATCTTGACCTGCTTTCAGTCCTCTGCCTCCATTTCCCAAGGGCTGGGCCCAACTCTCTCCACTCCCTGACCTTGATAAGCCAACCAGAACGTGGTTGCTATAACAGACCTCAGGATGTAGGAAAAGCTCCAAACACCAAACTTAGGCTCTACCAGCCCCATACCCTCTCATCATTCACAGCCTCTTAGGCAAACAACAGCAACTCTCCTACCTGCCAGTGTGTTCGTCCACACAATATTACTCCTTTCTAAGGGAACCCCTGGTACACACAAAGCACTTTGCTCTACCTTAAGACAGCAAAGCTGCCTGCTGTATTATTCTGCAGAAGTCCTCCCAAAATCCAGGTGCAATCCATAGGTTGGATTCATGGGCTGAGATTTGGCCTCAAAGGTTGTTATCTCCAGAGTGGTATTATAGCTTTCACAAAACCAATTTCACAGAAGTGTAGAGACCAGAGGTACTAACTGCCATTTTACGCTTAGACACGTTGCTGGTATGGCTATTTAGTATAAACCAACTAGAACTTGGCTGACAATGGACATGGGAAGGGGCTGTGAGTCAGCACAAAATGGCTGGCACCCGATGTCCACTGAACCCCAAGAGTAGACCCTGATAAAATCTGTTATGTAACCATGCCTGGCAGAACAGCATCTTTGTGAGGACTCTGTATAAATATGGCCTTGAGATCAGACCCCCCTTTTTCCTTTGCCAGCCTGCCTATGTGGCTGCATGTGCCTGGGTGCCTACCAACCTGGAATGAATACAGTAGGTATGATCTGCCCAAGTCTCTTCACAGTCTCTTCAACCTCCCAGCCTCCCCCGACCCTCTTCCTTCCCTGGAATCTGAGCATGGACCTCCCAACACAAACGTGAGCTCACTTGCCCTCTGACCTCTCCCATGAATGGCAAGATGAAGCAAAGCAGTACCATGTTAAAGGCAGGGGGCAGCTTTCCCCAAATAACCACAGCTTTGGACAAGTTGACCTTGGACTCTGAAGCCTCCAGAGTCCTGAGGAACACACTTCTGTTGTTTAAATGTTAGTCCTCACAAGTATTCTCTTAAAGCAACAGAAACAAAGTTCCCCTTGGTTTTACTTAACATTGGTAGTCTAAGGAACTATATTAAGATGCACAATTATTATAGTTCCTTTGTTTATGGTATTTTAGGCAGTCTCCCTATGTTGACTAAGCTAGTCTTGAAATCATTATGTAGCCTGGGCCAGTCTAAAACTCAATCCTCCTGCTTCAATTCTGAGTGCTGGGATCATGATAGGCACACCCACACCCTGCCTGACAACACTTACCTTTTAGATTTGTTAAGGCAGAATAGGAAAGAGTCATTCCTTTTTTTTTCATGTAAATTATTACATCATCACAGATTAGCAATCTACAATGGAGCTGTACTAACCAACACCTGCCATCATCCTTTCTCTTCTGGTTTGGATGCTGAAATACATTAGGAACATGTGAAGATACTCTTGTGGGTGAACGTAATGCTCTGCCCCATTCCTTGGGAGTCTCACAGAAGACAATCAATGAATGACTATTCTGAGGCTGAGAGGTACACAGGGACAGACACTCCCTGAGTGCATTAGCCCAGGAACTAATTCCACCTGACACCCTTCACTTAGCGGTGTTAACAAATGTTTTTGGACCAAGGTGGAAGAATTAAGCAATTTGAAGGTATAGCATTCTGCAACAAGGCTCTGTAACTTCCTTGCTTTTTTCATTATTTTTTTGTTTTGCTTTGTTTTGTTTTTGTTTTTTAATATATGAGTACACTGTAGCAGTCTTCATGACACTCCAGAAGAGGGCATCAGATCCCATTAAAGATGGTTTTGAGCCACCATGTGGTTGCTGGGAATTGAACTCAGGACCTCTGGAAGAGCGAAGCCATTGTTAATTGTAATGTATATTGGTTCTCAGATACTGGGATTGTACCTGAGCACATGAAGGAAGTCAATAAGGGAACAGATAACTTCCTTGACAGTGTAGGGACCCATGACTTCTAAAAACTAGGAGTCCACCTGCAACTCAGTTCTGAGATCCTTTGAGTGGAACCTGGTAACATAGGTGAACCATCCACAGGTAACATTAACTTCTTCTCCAGCAGAGCCCACTAGCCTTACAATAGTTCCTTTCTTATATTCCCAAGAGAGCACACCCACAGAGCATCTTTATACAAATAGAGTCCCACTTTTGAAGTTGGGAAATACTCTGGGAATTCGGATATGATAAAGTTAAGAGGACAAACAGCAGAAAGGTCATGGATGAATCCGAGAAAGTATAAGTCAGCAGACTCTAATGGGCCTACAAGGTCATAGTCAGAGTCACTTTACCAGGGAAACATCTCCAGGCATTGAGTACAGCCAACATTAAGGGCTGCCTTCCCAATGTAATGATACTAGCTCGCTCTGTAGGCATCAGGGCTGGAGCGTCTAACTTTGCCCCTTACTGAGCCGAATGTATCTAAACTAGTTAATTATATACCCTGTGAATCCATTTCCTTCTCTAGAGAAATAACAGCATCAGCCCTTCACTGGGGAGTCGTTAAGAAATTAGACGGTATGCACAAGGTGTTGAGTATAAAGCCAAGCAGGTTTGAAAGCTACAATTACTGTTTTGAGAAAAGTAATCCAGACAAAGCAGTAAGAGAGACAAAATGAAAGACAAGGAGACCTGTTCATAAACTGCCAATTCGATGGTCATATGCCTTGGGAATGGCAGCTTCCTATATACTTACCATATGATCTAGCAATTACACTCAAGAGTATTCATCTCACATAAATGGAAACTTAAGTTGACTCTAAAGCCTGTAAAGTAATGTTCCTAGTAACTTTGTAAGCACCTCAAATACAAAAAACTAATGTCCGTCAAGAGTTGAATGTTTGAACAAACCATGCTACACCATGGTATAGAGTATTAGTAAGCAATAAAAAGGAGCAAGCAACTCATTCAGGTTAAAGGAATCATGATGATCGAAGAAAGCCAATTCCCAGATGTTAAATACTGTGTGGATGCACTTAAATAATCTTGAGATGACAGCCCTTAGCTAATGACAGAAACTAAAATGGGGACAGATGTGGCTGTACATGGGGTCTCTGTGGTTCATCTTGACTATGGTGGAGGATGCATGCATCCAGAACCACATCTGCACATAAACAACATGTTCACATGTGTGTGCATGGTAAACTGATGAAACCATAATCAAGTCTGTGAACACAACACTGCTGACTTCCAGATTCTGATATTATATTGTAATTACATCAATGAGGCGCTGGGTCAGGAATAGATAGGACTTCTAGCACATTCCCCACCCTTTGCTGGGGATTTTATTTTTTCCAACCTAAGTATTTCTGGAAGTATAATCCCACTAAGAATTTTATAGAAATGGGAGCAATTCAATAAAGAATCAGATGATCAGGGGTGGAGGGATGTCTCAGTGGTTAAGAACACTGGCTGCCCTTGCAGAGGAGCCAGCTTTAGTTCCTAGCACCCACATGGCTGCTCACAACAGTCTGTAACTCCAGTTCCAGGGATCTTATGTCCCCTTCTAGTCTCCATGAGCACCAGTACACACGGTGCAGATATGCATGCAAGAAAATACTCTCATAAAAGTACTTGTCAATCCAGCAGAAGACCCAGGTTCAGTTCTAACCTACATGGCAAACACTAATCATCTGTATCTCCAGTTTCAGAGGATCCAATGCCCTTTTCTGACCTCCACGGGCACTGCATGCACATACTGCACAGATAGATATACATGCAGGCAAAGCACCCACATACATAAAAAGGGTAAATTAGCCCTTTTTTAAATAATAAAATGAGCAGGCACAGTGGCACACACCTTTAATTCCAGCACTTGGGAGGCAAAGTCAGTCTAGCCTACATACTGAGTTCCAGGTCAAAGCTACATAGTGAGAGACTCTGTCTTAGAAAATGATAGATAGATAGATAGATAGATAGATAGATAGATAGATAGATAGATAGATAGATAGGATATTAATATATTTTAATCCAAGAATTGTTATAGCTACAGCTATGCTACATGAATGTCTTCAGACATTTACTTATATAATGCAGAAAGGAGTCTACAACAGCTTTTCACAAGTAACCGAGAGCTAGAAATTCTAGAAATAGGAACAGTCATTCTAGCGGCAAGGCAAGTAAACTGCATCTTTCTTAAAGTGGCAGATGGCTCAGCTGGGAGACTCACTGGACAGGCAAGATCATAAACTGACAAAACCAGAGTCTAATGGAACCCACTGTCTGTCTGTCTGTCTGTCTGTCTGTCTTTCTGTCCATCAATAAGTTCTACTGGAACTCAGCAATGCTCACTAGTTTCGATGATGTGTGAGTGCTTTCACTCAATTATAGCTGAGGTGAGTGGATCCAGCAGAGACCGCTAATCCTACACTAAAGTATTTATTGCCAGTCCCTGGACAGGAACACTTCACAGCCCTGGATAACCAAGCTCAAATAGCAGAGAAGAGCTTCTGCCATTCTCAATAAGGAGCAGCCACTGCCAAAATGCCTTTTCTCTCCTACTAAGAGAGACTAAAACCTACCATCCATTCCAAAACTGGGGTAGATGCATGTGACTGGTGGAGAGCTAGTCATATGGCCCAAGACTTAGCTGCAAGGGAGGCTGAAATTCTACCAAATCTGCAGGTCTCAAAGCAGGAAGGACAAATGTAGAAGGGGGTCTCTGACAGCAGAGAGGCAAAGGAACCACAAAGAAAAGGCAGAGACTGGGTTAGATCCAACAAGCTCCACCCAAATGAGCTGGATATTGTTGTCCATAGCCCTACTCAAACAGCAGGTTTCCAGCCAATTTGTCTGGTTAAAGATATTAATTTTGTCAATATTTGCTAGGCCCACATTTCTATTTGCATGCAATCATCTTTTAGCCCTCGTTCTTACCTTCTGTACTGCATATTTATCCCTGGGCTGGAAGGGCTTAGATCACTTTCTAATGCTCTTAGTTTGCTGGGAGGTAACATGGTAGCCAATCAGAGCCTCTTGAATTGTATGATTAAAGTCAATTTTAAAGGTGAGATGCAGTCAGGCGGCCTACTCTCATTCTTAGCATTTCTTTCAAGTTTTACAGAATTGCTTCCTGGGGGTGCTGCATCCTGACATAAACCGAAAACTTTTGACTCACAGATTTATTCCAACTAACAGCTGCCAACACATTTCCTATTGGGACATACATAAAATAAGTGGAGGGAGGAGACAGATAGAAGGCACACATTGCGTTAGTGCTGACGCTGAGTCACAGAAGGTCCAAGTTCAAGGCCCCTCACAACATGTGTCTTGAAAAATACATAAAAATCACACTGGTGTATTTGGTATGTGTGTCTGTGTGTCTATGTGTCTGTGTCTGTGTGTGTGTGTGTGTCTTTATGTGTGTGTGCCTGTGTGTGTGGGTGTGTTGAATGTGAAGGCCAGAGCAGAGTGCTCAGTCACTCTGCCTCATTTCTTTGAGACAAGGTCTCTCACTAAACCTTGCACTGGGCTGGTATCAAGTAAACCCAGCACCTGCCCTGAGTTCATGCCTACTGCACTGTCTCGATAAGTCTATGCATGGCTGCACCCTGCTTTTAGGGGTTTTTGGGGGGGGCAGGAAGGAGGGAGGATGGGGAGAGAGAGAGAGAGAGAGAGAGAGAGAGAGAGAGAGAGAGAGAGAGAGAGAGAATTTATATACAGGAGCATAAGGAGACCAGAAGAGGTCCTCAGACCTGGAACTAGGATCCCCTGGAGTTACAGGTAGTCTTAAGCCAACACCTGAATGCTGGGAACCAACCCAGGACCCTGTACAAAAGCAGTGAGTGTTTTGTTTATTTGCTTGTTTTATTTTTGTAAGTGTTCTTTACTGCCCATCTATTTCTCCAGCCCCAACACAGCATTTCACCTGGGTGTGGTGACTTGTACTCAGCTCCTCATGCCTGCAGAGTGAATGCTTTCGCCTACAGAGCCTGCTCTGCAGCCCTAACCCTTCACTTCTGCTTGGCTACCTCAGGCTCTCCCCCAGGTTACTACCCTTAATGAGGTTCCTGTACCCCAAGAGATAAGACTGTCATGAAGCACCACACACCCTTGGTTTATGGGAAATGGAATTTCCCATATGGAGGTCACAACAATTTCATAGGAAGATTTCTAAGATGCACCAAGGAAATAAAACATAAGCTTGAAAGACATGAAGTTCAAACCCAAAAGTTAACTTCGGCACGTCTGCCAAAAATGATTTTTTCAGACCTGACAAGACAGAAGCCTGACACAGCAGGTGACACCTCTTTATCAGCTCCAAGAACTACAGGGCACATAATTAGCACCCAATTAGTTATTAATAACTTAATATTCACACATCTGCTGAAACTCTCTAAGGTGCACAGAGTAATTTCAATATGATTACGATCATCTCTGTTAGGGTAGGTGCTGTATAAATAATGAATTTATTTCCAGAGCCTGGGGGAAGGAAAGGGGGGAAATGGAAAGCTCATAGTTCCACCCTGAAAGCTACAAAGGGTCACGTGGGAGAAGGGCTTAAACCCAACAGAGTTGCAAGACTTACATTCAAGTTAAATATTATAGCAAACATCAATCTTACCATTCAACAAAGTTTGTTAGCTTTCAGCTATATAAAATCACTGTGTTGGATGAGATACCTCAATATGCTCTTAATGAAGCAAGGATACCAGCTGGCCACTGTGGTTGGCCAATGGGAGCTGAGGTTAGAGGAAATTGAGTTCAAGGCCAGCAAAGACTACATACAAACCAAAGACTGGAATTATACTTGGTAGTAGATGTACAAAGCCCTAGGCTATATCCCCAATCCAAATTGACAAATTTAAAAAATTTTAAAAGCTAGTATATCAAGAATTGCTGTTTATAAAGATGCTATCATATACCACTTGAGCTTCTGGCCATTCTAAACAAGTATGTATATATTACTTATTGCTTCATTTAAGGCAAATATTCTTACTGTAAAGATAGACCCCTACTGTTATCAATAATTCACAAATGAAGAAATTCAGTGTGGTGGTTTGAATATGCCTAGCCCAGTGAGTGGCACTATTTGGAGGTGTGTCCTTATTGGAGTAGGTGTGTCATTGTGGGCTTGGACTTTAAGATCCTAGTCTAGCTACCTGGAAGCCAGTATTCTCCTAGCAGCCTTCAGATGAAGATGTAGAACTCTCAGCTCCTCCTGCACCACGCCTGCCTGAATGCTGCCATGCTCCTGCCTTGAGGATACTGGACTGACCTTCGGAACCTGTATGACAGCCCCAATTAAATGTTGTCCTTTCTAAGGGTTGCCTTATGCCTCACAGTGTCTGTTCACAGCAGTAAAACCCTGACTAAGACACCCAGGCTTATATAATTTGCCAAAGATAAAACCATTTCCTGAAGCATGGACAGGACACAAAGTGAATTCTCTCTACATTGCTGCCATTGCCTCTAAGCACAGAGGGCCTGTTAGCTTCTTTCCTCCAAGGGCTGGTGGAAGACCCACATGGAGAGTGGAAGAGCTGGCTCAGCACTAGAGTGCTTGCTGCTCTTGCAGAGGACCTGAGCTCAGTTCCAAGCACCCACAGTCGGGATCCCACAACCACCTGGAACTCCAGTCTCAGGGAGTCCAGTGTCTCCACAGGCAACTACACTAGTGGGTATATGCCCACACAGAGGCACGCACATAAATAACATGCCCACACAGAGGCACGCACATAAATAACATTTTAAAGGAACTCCCCTCCCTGCCCCATGGGTGGGCTTACAGAAGATTGACAGCCCTGAATGCTCAGTCCATTTGGCCAGACATGGCAAAAAATCTTGTTTTCAAAGCTGATGTTGTAGACAAGTTACTTTGTCTCCATGTCATGCTACCTCTTGTTTTCACGGTAAAGCTCCTGAACAGGTCTTTAAGTGCAATCTCTCCACCCCCAGCTACCTGCTTTCCAAACAAAGATCCCACTGTATTGGCACTGTCTAAGTAACCCTTATCTGAAAGGGCTGGGTGAGAAGAGCCTCTGATTTGGGGCCTTTTCAGAGCATGAAACATTTGTAAATGCATAATGAGATGTGTGTGGGAAAGGATCCAAACTTGTACAGCATTTCAGCACACCTCACACACAGAGCCTACTTCACTTCCCTCCATCCTCTCTGCACCTGCATCTCAGCTGGAATCTGTCACAAGGGAAAGGTGTGGGATTTTCCACTCCTCAGTGTCAAGCCAGCTCAGAAAGTTTCAGCTTCCCGATTTTCAGATTTGAGAAGCTTGACTTCTATGAAACATCCCTTATCCACACAGGGAGCCTAACTTTTGGAGCACACAGAAACATGAAGCAGTAACACACCATGCCCATCTTTCAAGGATGGGACCGTCTCACGGTGTGCAGAAACAGAACTGTCCTGTGTGTTCAACATAAAAACACATTTTGGTGACAGATCTAAATTACACCACAGCTGGCTACACTCAAGCTGTCCAATCAAACCAAAACATTTTAGACAGTGGTAATGACTCCTATTAAATTCTTTCGTGGCCTGGAGAAATGGCTTAAGAGCTGGCCTCCCAAGCATGGGTACCTGGGCGCAGATCCCCAGAACCCAGGTAAAATGTGAGATACTGTGTAAGCACCTATAATCCCAGGCATGGAGAGACAGGAGGGAGGCGGATCTGTGAAAGCTCACTGGCTAGCAGCCTACATGGTGAAGTTCCAGCCAATAACAGAGCCTGTCTCAAAACAAAAGATGGGGGAGCCCTGAGAACCAACACTGGAAGTGGTCCTCTGACTCCAAACACAGCATGGTGCTATGCACACTTGTAGCCAGATGGACTGACTAGCTCTTGCACACACTCACATGCATGCACAGCCCTTTCTCTAAATGTGCACATCTCCTGCCAGTCCGTCTGTAACTACTCCAGGTCTACTTTCTCACTGACAACTGGCGAGGCCTAAGTCGGGACTTATCACTTTTGGTGTGCTAAAAATGATGACTGTCCACCTTAGCTTACATATGTAGTTTGAATATGCTACCCAAGCATGCTTAGTAATGGCCAAATCTCTGCTGCCCATTTCTCCTAAGAATATTCCCTCCAAATGTTCTCCTAGGCCGACTGAGGAGGCCCGAGCTCCCCTGACCTGACCACTGCCATTACTAGCAGGGAGCCCCAGGTATGTGGGTGGCCCATCTTCATCCTCGTCGACACTGGAGCCACTTACTCGGTCCTGACGGAGTTTTGGAAACCCACTTCTCCTTGTTTTCCTATTGTCCTGTAGGAGGACAGCCTTCCCTCACCAGACCTATCACTTAGTTGCATTTTGGGGGGTGTACCTCTCACCCATTCCTTTCTGGTAGTGCCAACATGTCCTGTCCCCTTATTGGGAAGAGATCTTCTGGCCATGCTGGGAGCATTTATTTCCTTTGCTCTTCACATTCGCCTAAACCCAAGCTCGCCAGCAGTTCCTCTGCTCCTTCTTCTAGCCACCTAACCTACTAACACTAACATGTTGTTTCCTTTAGCAGCAACTCAGGTAGATCCCCGAGTCTGGGACGTCCAGAACCCCTCTGTTGCTAAACACCATTCTCCTCTTGTCATCCAATTACTGGACTCTACCAGGTACATAACCCAAGCTCAATACCCTCTCTCTCTCCAGAGCCTCAGGGGACTTAAGTCTATCATTTCTGACCTCTTGAGAAAAAACTCCTCCACCCTCCCTCTTCCCCCTTTAACACCCCAATACTAGCAGTTAAGAAACCTAATGGAACCTATCACCTGGTTCAAGACCTCAGGCGCTAATTCTGCAATGGTTCCTCTCCATCTTGTTGTGGAGAAAACCCTTACACACTTCTTTCCACTATCCCCTCAGGGACTTCACATTTCTCAGTCCTAACTCAAGGATACATTTTTCTCTATCCCTCTAGATGCTCAGTCACAGAACATATTTGCTTTTACCTGGACAGATCCAGACACCCACTTTTCTACCCAACTTACCTGGAATGTTCTGCCTCGGGGATTCCAGGACAGCCCACACCTATTTGGTCAGACCCTAGCTTCTCTCCCTAAATCTAAGATCATACTTTATGTAGATGTTGCCCTTCTCTGTAGCCCCTCTCTAGAAGGTTAGCCAAGCTGACACCTCTGACCTTCTGAATTTCCTATCCATTCGAAGCTACAGGGTCTCAGCCTCTAAAGTCCAACTGTCCACCCCTCAGGTCACCTATTTGGGACTAAAATTACCCCAACCCACAAGGCCACTACCTTAGATAGAAAGAATCTGATTCAGTCTCTAACGGTTCCTTCTACAAAGGAAGAGATCTTATCATTCCTAGAAATACCTAGTTTTTTTACATTCATGGGTTCCTTCCTTTTCCCTCCTTTCTCATCCCTTATATGAATCAGTGTTAGGCTCCTCCATGAACCTCTCCTCAAACTCATTACCAAGCCTTTTCAAAGGCTCCAACAGGCTTTCCTAAATGCCCCAGCTGCCCTAACCTGACTTGTCCTTTTTCCCTCTACCTAACTGAAAAAGAGGGACTTGCCCTTGGGGTCTTAGGGCACCAACTAGGACCTTCTTTTACATCCATAGCATACTTGTCCAAAAAAAAAAGAAAAACCCTAGATCTAACCATCTAGGGATGGGCTCCTTGTATCCATACCTTAGCAGCCACTCAAGTCCTTAGTTGAGAGTCAAAAAGAACTAACCTTTGGGTCACCTATAACTGTCTTCTCTTCTCATAACCTGTCACAGCTCCTAACGTATGAAGGCTTACAGAATCTACCTCCCTCCAGGGTTCTTTTTCTTCAGGTAGCTCTAATAGAAGACCCCACACTCACTTTCCAATCATGCCTGCCTCTTAATATTTCCAATCTTCTTCCTCAACTGAATACTGACCACACCCTATCTCACTCCTGCACTGAAACTTTAGAGGAACTATTACCTATTTACCCTACACACATACACACACACACACACACACACACACATACACACACACACACACACACACACACACACACACACACACACACACACACACACAGAGGAGGGCTCATTGCCTCAGGCCATCTATACCTGATATACAGATGGCAGCTCCTTTTTACATGAAGGGGCCAGAAGAGCTGGCTATGCCATAGTGTCAGACACTGAAGTGGTAGAGGCACAGGCCCTTCCTGCTCATACCACCAATCAACAGGCTGAACAATAGCCTTTACCAGTACCTTTCAACTGGCACAGGGAAAATCCCTCAAAATCTACACAGATTCCAAATATGCTTTTCATATCTTCCAGTCCCATACTGCTATCTTGAAGGTGTGTGGGTTACTTACCACAAAAGGAGGACCAATAACTAATGCAAACCAAATTATGGCCATGCTAAAGGCCTCCCATCTTCCCACAGCTATTGGGAGGATCATCCACTGCAGATCCCACCAGACAGATGACTCTATTGTTCAACAGAGCTGACAAGGCAGCTAGAGCTGTGGCCCTTAGGGGCCTGGACTTGTCTCATCCTCCCCAGGGCATTCTTATACTACAACCTACATCTCCACCTTCATCCCCTGACAACCTCCAAACTCTGTCCTACCTTCACCAACTCTTTCATCCTAACAGCTAAGCATTGTCTTCTTTTGTCAAGACCCTACAGCCTACTCCTGAGGACTTATGCTTCTTAAAGTTTATCACTACTTCTTACAAAATATTCCAGATGTCTCACTCCAACTCAAGGCATCATAGCACCCCTTTTCTTACCCATCAGGCTAGAGGTTCCCTTCCTGGAACTGACTGGCAACTTGACTTTACCCACATGCCCACTGTAAGATGTGCTAAGTACCTCCTGGTCTTGGTGGATACCTTCAAGCAGTGGGCATTTCCCACAACTAACAAAAGGGCTCAGACAGTCTCTGATCTCCTCCTCTGAGAGATCATCCCCGGGTTTGGTGTCTCAGCCTCTCTCTAATCAGACAATGGTCCTGAATTTACTTCCCAAGTTTCTCAAACCCTCTCTAAGGCCCTAGACATCCCCTGGCATTTTCATATTCCCTACCACCCTCAATCTTCAGGGAAGGTAGAAAGAACCGCTCTTTTTAAACCATTCTCATTAAGCTGTCACAAGAACTTCACCTTGATTGGGTAAAACTCCTACCTCTGACTCTTTTCAGGCTATGAGGGCTCCCCAAGCGACCCCTCCTCATCTCACACTTTGAACTCATGTATGGACGTCTGGCCCTAACTACTGGTCTTTCACCTAAATGCTCTTCCCTCCCAGACCATCTACTCATCCCTTACTTTGCCACCTCTGTTCTCTCCTATGGAACTTTGCTAACCACCATCTACCACGGCCACACACTGTCTCCTGTCCACTGCCTGTCAACATTGGAGACCAGGTCCTTCTATCCCCTTCAGTTCATTGGCCCTCTC
>CACVCL010022620.1:0-35976 GCA_902729485.2 Mus minutoides
AGCTGACCAAAATCTGGGTTTAGAAGTCTCACTAGTGACATTTACACCTTACAGAAATTATTGATTCTAATGATTTTCTTGTAAAAAGTAATTATAAACAGATTATTTTCTATGAATTTGTAAATACTATTTCTGTGGCTTGGATATATTTTTGAATCACTAAGACCACTTACATTCTTTGCCTTGTATGTGTGTGTGTTTGTATATATATATATATATATATATATATATATATATATATATATATATATATATATATATATATATATATATATATATATATATATATATACATACATACACATATATACACATGTTTCTGGGCTTGTATGTGGAAACAGTATCAGGTGCTATCCCTCAAACTTTGATTTCCTTCATTGGCTTGGGATCATAAATTTGTCTACATGTTGGAATCCAGTAGTCACCTCACAAAGCAGAGGAACATGAATCTCAGTCACACAGGGATAGTTTCTTGAGCATGAGCCCCAGCACTGTTCTATCTGGACCTCAAATGTAGACTAGGAGCTAGTTTTGTCATTTAATCATAATCTTATAGAGATTTAACAACCTGAGATCTGCAAGAATCTCTCCCAAGTTATTTTATGAATCAGGATTAAGCGGTACTGGGTTTCCTTTAGGAGCATGTCTTGGTTGGACAATTATCCTATATCCATTTGTTAGGATACTCAACTCTAGCAGGGGAATAGTGTCTCCTACAATTCATGTCATAAATTATCAACCATGATGGTAGTTATCAGGGAGGAATTGAGAAATTAAACTTTATTCATTCTCTACTCAAATTTTAAGTCTTGTTTTAGATACTTTATTAAAATGGTGTAGGTGTCTCTTATCTTGTTGTACATCCCAGAAATAGTTTGTAAGAGCAAATACCAGCCGGGCATGGTGGCACACGCCTTTGATCCCAGCACTTGGGAGGCATAGGCAGGCGGGTTTCTGAGTTTGAGGCCAGCCTCCTCTACAGAGTGAGTTCCAGGACAGCCAGGGCTACACAGAGAAACCCTGTCTTAAAAAAAAAAAAAAAAAGCAAATACCATAAAAATTTATACACAGGTACAGAAAGTACTACTGGGTAGTTTATTGGTTCCAAGTCTATCATTGGTAATTATATAAATCACTTCTACTATCTTCTATTTCATTTATTTTACAAGGGCTAAGAACATAACAGAATATATAATCAACTTAGGCATGGGAATGTTTCCTAGTAACATCAGAAACTTATGAGAATGTTTTCTTATAATATTAGTAATACCAGAAAATGGCAGGTTAGGCTTTAACGTTTCATCTAGTTCATAATATTTTACTTAGTCTTAAATAGTAGGCAAATGGCATCCTGGAGTCTATCATATCCACAGAGTTGGGACTGCAAGGCATGCTGGAACTGCCTTAAATGAACCTCTAATGTGCATGAATTTAACTACTGGTCAGATGATATTACTCATCTATTCTTGGTATATCAGCTATCAAGAACATTGAAACTTCAATAGGAATAGAAAATCAATGACATCTTGTATGTATGTATGTATGTATGTATGTATGTATGTATGATCCATCTGGTGTGTGTGTGTGTGTGTGTGTGTGTTTCTAAGTAGCTATGTCTGGGTATACATGCACATAGTGGCCACAGAGTTAAGCACTATTCTTCTATCACTCTGCTGTTTACTTTTTCAGTCAAGGTCTGACAGTGAGTTTGACACTTTCAAAGTAGGTAGTCCACCATGCCAGCAAGCTATAGCATAACCATTTATCTCCTTATACTTGTATTTCATGAACATTTTACCATGCTTCATGTGCTGGTTAATTTTTGCAACTTGGCACAAAATAAAGTCAACTATGAAAATGAAAACTCAATTTAAGAATTATTCAATTAGATTGACTGTGGGAATATCTGTGGAACATTTACCTGATTAATGATTGATGTATAATTGATGTACCCAGCCACATCTAGGCTATTTAACTATTTACCAAGTGGTCCGAGGTTGTATAGGAAGTCAAATTGAGCACTGCATGAGAACAAGCCAAGCATCGACACATTTGCTTGCCTTCTGTTTAAGTTTTTGTCCCAAGTTACTACTGTGTATTTCTTCTCTGCCTTCCCTAGATGATGGATGGTAACCTGGAAGTTTAAGATATAACCAACACTTTCCTCATAAACTTGGTTTTGGTTAGTGTTTTATCACAGCAACAGAAAAGAAATTAGAACATGTGGTTTTAATGAAAGTATTGAGCATACGAACATAAGTTTATGTTTTTACAATAAGAACTTAAACAACTGTCCCCAGTCCATTTCCACCTTATTGTGATATCAGAACATTCATACTGTAGGATTATCAGCTTCCTCTAAATTGAACAAGCCCTTAAGAAATGAAGAGAGGATTAATCAGACTTTCAATGTAAACAAAACACTAAATGTCTGTAAATGTGGAAACATAAATGATATTAGACACCCCCTCCCACCATTCCAACAAGCTTTAGGTTAGTTAAGAAATTCTGGAGAGACAGCTCTGATTAGCAAAGCTGTAGAGGGAAATAGATAGTTAGAGTTAATGAGGTTTGTTCAAGCTGTGTTGCTTTTGTGAATCTTCTCCTCTGTTGGTGTGGGTTTGTGGACAGGCAGCTGCTTCTGAGTCATCTATATTCCTAAATACTCCAAAATCATACCCGTGATCATGATCCCACTAAAAACCCATTGAATCACCAAGTTAGACTTTGATAGAGTCTTTTCATTGAACTGTCATAACTTTTTTCCTTAGGTTGAATAGATGTGTGTGTGTACATGTGTGTATGTGTGTGGGTGTGTGTGTATGATTACTGTGTATCACAAGAAAAGTGTTTCACACAAAAAGTAGGAATATTTGATATACCCAGTACTCTTGGTACTTGAGAATTATGATTACATATTTTAGTAAATTCCATTTCCTCAAAATTCATCAAAATACTAAGATTCGAATTTAAAGGTATAGGTTATTTAAGAAGATAATGTCTGAAATTACATGTAAAAAATATGCCATATCTGGTCATCCTGCTTTCGTTCCATTGATTGCATTATATATCAAAATACATAATATACACATGCACATATACTAGCACTTACAGAGAGATATTTTTTAAGCTCTTAAACAGCTTTGTAAATCACAATCCTAGACAAGATTGCCCCTAGTCTGAGAATGCACTGTAAATAAAGGCAGAAGTAAGCCCTGAGGTACTCCTTTCTTGATTGTTTTCTTAAAATGTGAGTTCATTCTTTACAGTCCCTTCAATGTGCATTGTGCAGTATGCCTTTCTACAAATACCTGAATATCTTTCACTGTCTAGTCAGTTTAGTGAAGTAGGTTATCAAAAGAAAAACAGCATTTATTGAATTCCAAATGCATTCAGTCACCCAAAAATATGTATCTTTTTTTTCTTCTTTTTATGAGGTCCTCTCAGATATAGTCTCATGAATCCACTCCATGCCAGAAATATAACTCAGAGGACTTCATATAAAATTACAATTATTTTAATCATTTTAAGTGTTATTAGTGTTTTGTTGTTATCATTGTCATGGTCATCATCACCATCATCGTCATCATCTATAAATTATCCCACAGGAAGTGGATGAAATGATCATTTTGGACATTCCAGGGGAAGTACAAGAAGAAACTTCAGCTTTGGATATTTAATGGAACAGAGCACAGAGTGGACACTCTGTGGTGGCTAGTCAGGTAATAGCTGGGGTTCAGGCCAATCACTTTTCATTCTTTCAAGGGAAATGACCTTGTCATCATATTTTAAAACCATGCTTATTTTTTCTTAAGTATTCCTGAGATGTTAGACTGGAAAAGGGATTATTTAGTCATTAAATTGACTCTTGCCCAGTCATAAAGAACAGTGAAAATATTCAAAAGGAAACTAGAAGAGTCTTGTGAGTCCAGGCCTATTCACTAGTGTTGATAGGCAGCTAACAGTTCCTAAGTGCAGAGGTACCATAAGGCCCATTATTTCCTGTGTGTTATGGATTTGGATATTCCAGTGATATCTTAACTGGCACTGGATTGGTTACTCTTTCTTTTATCTGATATGAGGCCAGGAGTACCTCCCCGGCTGGGTCCTCTTGAAGCAGTAGAGCAGAAAGAGCATCAGCGGGGTCAAGATATGATCTTACAAAATAGTATGGTTGTTTTCTATAATAACATATACCTACCTTGATTTTAAATTACTCTGAGGCCAGACACTGCAGACCTCTGGATTTATTAACACTTGTTGCTAACATCGGGTAATTGGGTAAAGGATTCGTTTCTGGTGTTCCCTTCTCTTCTTAGGCAGACAGAAATCCTTTATTAGCCTGGCTGGTTAATTCTTTGTGGACCAGAGAAGAAGAAAAGGAAAAGAATTAATATGCTTTCTTCTGTCAGGAAGTATTCATGAAACCCAAAAGACCAATAAGTAGCCTATTTCCCTTGTAATACCATTAGGGCTTCTTTATTACAAGCTAACAACTGGGCTTTTTAATCCAACACAACCCTGATACAGCAAGATAGGAAGGAAAGGCAGAGCATTCTCAAACCCTCAACAGGACAAGGTTTTACAAGAAATGGAAACCAGGGGGGTATCTAATTTAATGTCATTTGTAAGCCTACAAGTGGGTTCTCTAAAGCAAGACCATATAAAACCACAAAGGGTCAGAAAGTCCATCTGAAAAAATGAGACTAATCTTTGATTAACTGTTGCTAGGAAGTAGCTAGCGATTAACTCTAGTAGGGTTGTTTTCTATAACAACATATACCTACCTTGATTTTACTCTGAGGCCAGAGGCTGCAGACCTCTGAATTTATTAACAGTTGTTGCTATCATCAGGTAATTGGGTAAATGATTAGTTTCTGGTGTTCCCTTCTCTTCTAAGGTAGCCAAGGACAAGCTGTAGGATCCTTCATGGTATGTGGGTACAGCTTGGGTTCTGCTGCAGATCAAGATCTCAGGCTTTATTTTGTCTTTAAAATGGAGGCCAGTCCCAAGATGGACTAGGTTTTGCATCTCAGATTTATACAGACAAATATGCATAGCAACATATGCATACATACATACACTTACATTCTCATTCACATTCTCATTTACACAGTTAAACATTCACATTTTTGTTTGGCCCAACATCCTGTCTCATGCATTTTACAAGTATGCATGCATGCTTACATTCATATACATATGCTTATACAAGTATATATAGACAAACAGACATGTACTTTACAATGGATGGTTGGATGGTTTGTTGGAAGGCTAGATGGATCAATGGATGGATTGAAGGATGGATGAATGGATGGAATGCTGAGCCAGATCACTGCAAGTAAAGCCAACCAACAGCATACTTCTCAGGTCTTTTTATACCTTCTAGGGAAAAGGGTCTTTAGAAAATCAGTTCAGATATACAATTTTACATAAAATAGTAGTTATAAAGACATTTATATTAAGTTCAAAGCTGAGTTGCATGCTAATATGTTCATTATAGGCTCAAAGCAAGAATTTTACATGGTCTTAACTTATGAGAGTACACACTTGTAGGATTTTTTTTTTTCTCTTGGACCTAAATGTTTCCCTTGAAAACAATCTGGACCTAAATCTATTTCTTTTTAGTGTAATTATGAAAGCTCATTGTATATCTTACTGTACAGCCTTTACTTACTATATGAAAAATGGGAACATTCTCTTCTTGGTTATAACTTTAGTACATAATTCAAGCAAAGCAACTAAGACCATCTCTGACATAGTACTACCAGAAGATCCAGCAATACCTCTCCTGGGCATATACCCAGAAGATATTTCAACTGGTAACAAGGACACATGCTCCACTATGTTCATAGCAGCCTTATTTATAATAGCCAGAAGCTGGAAAGGATCCAGATGTCCCTCAACAGAGGAATAGATACAGAAAATGTGGTACATTTACACAATGGAATACTACTCAGCTATTAAAAACAATGAATTTATCAAATTCTTGAGTAAATGGATGTATCTGGAGGATATCATCCTGAGTGAGGTAACCCAATCACAAAAGAAGTCACTTAATATGCACTCACTGATAAGCAGATATTAGCCCAGAAATCTAGAATACCCAAGATACAAGTTCCAAAACATAAGAAAATCAAGAAAGACCANAGAGAAGTTGATGATAAGTCCCAGCAGAAGGCATAGTCCAGAAGGGAGTTGGCATTTGAAAAGAATTTAAAGAAATGTAAAAGTCCTTAGTGATCAGGGGAATACAAATCAAAATGACCCCAAAATCCCACCTTATATCAATCAAAATGGATAAGATAAAAAAACTCTGGTTATAACATGTTGGCTAGGATATGGAGAAGGAACACTCCTCCATTGCTGATGGGATTTCAAACTGGTACAATCACTCTGGAAATCAATCTGGAGAGTCTTCAGAAAAGTGGAAATAGATATACTTGAAGACCCACCTATACTACTCTTGGGCATATACCCATATCACAGGGGCACGTGTTCCACTATATTTGTAGGGGAATATATGTGATAGACATAAGCTAGAAACAACCCAGATGTCCCAAAACTGAATTAAGGATACAGAAAACATAGTTCATTTACATAGTAGAATATTATCCAATTATTAAGAATAAGGACATCATGAGTTCTCAGGCCAATAGATAGAACTAGAAAACATCAACCTGTGTAAGGTAATTCAGACACAAAAGGAAATGTATTGTATGTAGTCACTAATAAGTGGATATTAGCCAAAAATTTCAGAATGACTAGGATGCAATCTACCAAATTCAAGAATGTTAACAAGCAGAAGAGCTCATGTGAGGGTGTTTCAATACTACTTGGAAGGAAGAAGAAACAATCACCAATCACTGGAGACAGAGGGAGGAAAGGATCTGGATGAAAGAAGAGAGCGGAAGGGAAAGGAGAACATGATCATGTATACAAAGGGAGACAGGAGAGAAGCCTTGAGGACCAACAGAATGAATGGAATTATGTAACTTTGGCAGGGGGAGGGGAAGGTGGAAGGTCGGGGAGTGTCTAGAAAGTACCAGAGATATTGATTGGATGGACACTTTTACTATGTTAATATTATGGATCAATGAGAGTGAGACATCTTTTTATTTTCTGAAGTCTTCAATTTCTTTCTTCAGAGACTTGAAGTTCTTTTCTTACTGTCTTACAAATCTTTCAGTTGCATAGTTGGGGTCATAACAAGATATTTTATATTAATTGTGACTATTGTGAAGGGTGCCTTTTCCCTAATTTCTTTCACAGCCAATTTATCCGTTGTGTAGAGGAAGGCATCTGATTTTTTTGAGTGAATTTCATATCAATCTACTTTGCAAAAGTTGGTTATCAGATGCAGGAGTTCTCTGGTGGAATTTTTGGGGTCACTTAAATATGCTATCATGGGCAAATAGTGATATCTTTACTTCTTCCTTTCCAATTTGTATCCCTTTGATCTCCGTTAGTTGTCTAATTGGTTTGTCTAGGACTTAGAGTACTATAGATAGGGATAGAGAGAAAGAGTGGGAAGCCTTGTCTGGTCCATGATTTTAGTAGATTTGCTTCAAGTTTCCCTTCATTTAGATTAATGTTGGCTATTGGTTTGCTGTATACTGCTTTAAGTATGATTAGGTATACTCCTTTCCTTATCTTTCCAAGACTTTTAATATGAATGGGTGTTGTATTTTGCCAAATTCTTTTTCAACATCTAATAAAATAAATGCTCATATGAGTTTTTACATTGAGTATATCTATACAGTTGATTATGTTGATAGATTTTTATATATTGAACCATCAATGCTTCCATGCAATGAAGCCTACTTGATCATGGTGAATGATCCTTTTGATATGTTCTTGGATTCAGAATTCAAAAATTTTATTGAATAATTTTCCATCAATATTCATAATGGAAATTGGTTTGAAGTTCTCTTTCTGTGTTGGGTCATTGTGTGGTTTTGGTATCAGTATAACTGAAGCTTCATAGAATGAAATAGGTAATGTTCCTTCTGTTCCTATTCTGCTGAATAGTTTGAACAGTATAGGTATTAAGTCTTCTTTGAAGTTCTAATAGAATTCTGCACTAAATCCATTTGGTCCTGGGATTCTTGTGGTTGGGATAATTTAATGGCTACTTCTATTTCTTTAGGGGTTATGGGAATCTTTAGATGGTTTATCTGATCCTGATTTAATTTCTGTACCTGGTATCTATCTATAAAATCATCCATTTAATCTAGATTTTCCAATTTTGTTGAGTATTGGCTTTTGCAGTAGGATCTGATGATTTTTTTTTTAATTTCTTCAGTTTCTGTTGTTATGTCTTACTTTTTATTTCTGATTTTGTTAATTGGGATACTATTTCTGTGCCCTCTGGTTCACCTGGCTAAGGGTTTATCTATCTTGTTGATTTTCTCAAAGAAATAGCTCCTGCTTTTGCTGACACTTTGTATAGTTCTCTTTGTTTCTACTTGGTTGATATCAGCTCCAAGTTTGATTATTTCCTGCCATCTATTCCTCTTGTGTGTATTTACTTCTTGTGTTCCAGAGCTTTCAGATATGTTGTTATGTTGCTAGTGTATGCTCTTTCCAGTTTCTTTATGGAGGCACTCAGAACTTTAAGTTTTCTTCTTAGCACTGCTTTCATTGTATCCCATAAGTATGGGTATGTTGTGCCTTAATTTTCATTAAATTCTAAAAACTCTTAAGTTACGTTTTTATTTCTTCCCTGAATAAGTGATTGTTGATTTGGAATTGTTTTGTTTCTATGATTATGAGGGATTTTTATTCTGTTGTTGTTGTTGAAGACCAGCCTTAGGTCCTGGAGAAACAATAGGTTGTAAAAGATGATTTCAATCTTTTTGTATTGGTTCAGTCTTGTTTTGTGTCAAATTATCTTGTCACATTTGGAGAAGATGCCATGAACTGCTGAGAATATGGTATATTCTTTTGTTTTGTAGCTATCTTTTGAATTCATTTGGTTCATAACCCTTATTGGTTTTCTGTGTCTTTTTAATATAAGTTTCCATGATCTGTCCATTGGTGAAAGTGAGATGTTGAAGTATCTCATTCTTATGTGAGGTTTATTGGGTGCTTTTAGCTTTAGTAACATTTCTTTTACAAATGTGTGTGCCCGTGCATTTGAGTGATTGATGTTCAGAATTGAGAGCTCATCTTGGAAGATTTTTTTTCATTGATGAATATGAAGTGTACTTCCTCATATTTTTATAACTTTTGGTTTAAAGTTGATTTGATTTGATATTAAAATGTCTATTCCAGTGTGTTACTTGTTACTTAGGATCATTATTATGGAAAAAATTTCAAGCCGTTTAAACTGAGGTAGTGTATGTCTTTGTTACTGAAGTGTGTTTCCTGTATGCAGCAAAATGCTGGGTCCTATTTACATATCCAGTCTATTAGTCTATGTCTTTTTAGTGGGGATTCAGTCCATTGATGTTAAGAGATACTAAGAACCAACGGTTGTTGCTTCCTTTTATTTTTGCTGTTAGAATTGGAAATAAGATTGTGTGGCTATCTTTTTTGGATATGTTTTAAGAAGACTATTTTGTTGATATTTTTTGTTTATAGTTTCACCACATGTGTTGTAGTTTTTCTTATTTTTTTCCTTTGTAGAGCTGGATCTATGGAAATATATTGTGTTTCATTTTGTTATGGAATATCTTGGTCTCTCCATCTATTGTTTTGTTGGATATAGCAGCCTGTGCTTACAGTTGTGTTCTCTTGGGGTTTGTATGACATCTTCTGGCTTTTAGAGTCTCTGTTGAGAAGTTTCTGTTGAGAGGTCCACCTTTAAATGTTACTTGACCTTTTTTCTTATTGCTTTAAATATTCTTTCTTTGTTCTGTGCACATGGTGTTTTGATTATTATGTGATGGGAGAAATTTCTTTTCTAGTCCAATCTATTTGGCATTCTGTAGGCTTCATGTATGTTTATAGGAAGCTCTTTCTTAAGGTTAGGAAAGTTAAGCTCTTTCTTAAGGTTAGGGAAGTTTTCTTCAATAATTTTGTTGAAGATGTTTACTGATCCTTTGACTTAAGAATCTTCACTCTCTTCTATACCCATTATTCTTAAGTTTTGTCTTTTCATTATGTCCTGGATTTCCTGGATGTTTTGGATTAGTACCTATTTGCATTTTGCATTTTCTTTGACTGCGTGTCAATGTTTTCTATGGTAACTTCTACACCTGAGATTCTCTCTTCTATCTCTTGTATTCTGTTGCAGACGCTTTCATCTATGACTACACATCTCTTTCCTAGGTTTTCCATCTTCAAGGTTATCTCCCTTTGTGATTTCTTTATTGGTTCTATTTTCATTGTTAGATCATGAATAGTTTTGTTTGATTCCTTGCCCTGTTTGTTTGTGTTTTCACATATTTCTTTAAGGGATTTTTGTGTTTCCTCTTTGGTGTTTAATGGCTTCTACCACTTTTCCTGTGTTCCCCTGTATTTTTTTAAGGGGGTTACTTATTTCCACCTTTAAAGTCCTTTATGATCATCTTGTGATTTTTTTTTTTTTTTATTAGAGTCATGCTTTCATGTGTGTTGGGGCATTCAAGTTTTATTGTGGTAGGAGAACTGAGTTTGATGATTCCAAGTATTATTGGTTTCTGTTGCTTATGCTCTTGACTTTACCTCTCACCATCTGGTTATCTCTGGTGTGAACTGGCCTTACTGTCTCTAGTGGAGCTTCACTGTGGTTCCTGAGTCCAGTGGGCCTGGGGCAAGTCTCATTTAGGCCAGGTATTGGGACAGTAGTGGTGGTCTCACCTGTGAGCTTGGGCTTTCCTGGGGGACAAGTTTTCTCTCAATGAGATTATGTTTTAGAGGGCCATGGACAGGATCAGATCCCCATGAACTTGTATGTGTCAACACTATTGGTGGACAAGATTTCTCTGGGAAATATTGGGGTGGGGAGGGCTATGACAGAGTCAGCTCCAAGGTGTAGATGGAAACTGCAAAAATCCTGTTTCTCGCTGCACTGTGGTTTCTCAGTCTAGTGGTCCTTGGGTAGGCTTGACTTGGTCCAGTTATTAGGGCAGTATTGGTGGTCTCACCTTTGAGCTTGGGTGTGTCAACACTCCTGGGTGAAAAGATTTTTTCTGGGCAGAATTGGGGTGCAGAGGGCTGTAGGACAGGATAAATTCCTGGGCACAGATCACACACATGTTTTCAAAGCCTCTGATAACTTGTCCACATTGACTTTGACCACTTAATGAGCAACATTGTGTTCAGTAGGCACAGACAGTGCAGAAAGGAGGAGGTATCTTTTCATATGTTTTCATATGTTTACTCTCTATTCTAATCATACTCATTCAGATTTTAGGAAATACTATATGATTTTACTTTAGTATGTATGAGTGTCACAGTAATGTAATTATGTTATCCCTTCTACTGGAAAAAATATAGCTCACACTTGTTGGACAGCTAAATAAATTCATTATTGTAATGAAGATGAGGAAACCAAACACATACTGAATTCAATACATAAAGCCAAAAAAGGGGGGCAGGGATTGGAAATAATGAGATCAGAGTGTCATTTTCTGAGCCTAAACTAAAGAAGAGTTTGGAAAATAAATCATGAGTTTGCATGCATAGCATTCACATGTAAAGCAAACATGTACATCCAAGATTGAACTGTGAGGATATACATGCCAAGGAACGAATCAGTGAGGCTCACATGAGAGCAGTGTATCTGAGTTAGTAAATTCCAGTATTAGTGAGAGGAGATATTTAATCTATATTTCTCTTGGACTGTACACACACACACACACACACACACACACACACACACACACACACACACTATACATATAGATAGACCTAAACAAAAAGTGAATAAATGTACGTAGAGAAAATATTTAGTTACCAGAACTCATATTGGATTTTTTAACACAGATTTTTCCCTCCACACTTCAATAACTGCAATGTTGAGGTATTTACTTAGCCCCTGTGATTTCTATGTTAATATTCATTAGAAAGTTAAATGTAAAATGCCCATCCCACAGGGCTTTTCTGGAAGAAATTGAATAAGATATGAATAGGTGTTTTATAAGCTCCAACAAAATTCAAACAACATGAAAATTTTATATCTTAAACATAGTGTCAGGATAATGCCTTATGTTCCAATGTCTCTCCCTTCCTCCCTCCCTCACCCCCATCTGTTTCTCTCTGTGTCTCTATCATGTCTCTCTTTCTCTGTCTCTCTGTTTCTGTCTCTCTGTCTGTGTGTGTGTGTGTGCTTACACAAGTTCTTGTGATTCTTTTTCTGCTCTTTTGTGACTATGAAAGCTAGACAAAAAAAAAGAAGAAAGAAAAAAAGACAGCTAGAAGATCCTGACCAGATGTCGTACAGACCCCGATAGAACACATATACCAGCCCAGGCTACTATACCCTGCAAAACTCCCAATTACCATAGATAGAGACACCAAGATATTCCATGACAAAACGAACCTTATACAACATCTTTTCACAAATCCAGCCCTACAAAGGTTAGTACATGGAAACCTCCAACAGAAGGAGGGAAACTATACCAATGAAAATGTAAGAAAGTAATCTATTTTAAACAAATCCAAAAGAAGATAGCCACACAAATATAAATCCACTTCTAACAACATCAAAAAAAAGGAAGTAACAATCACTGTTCTTAATATCTCTTACCATCAATGGAATCATTTTCCCAATTAAAAAAATATAGATTCAAAAACTGGATACATAAACAGGCCTGCCTCTGCCTCCCAAGTGCTGGGATTAAAGGTGTGCACCACCACTGCCCAGTAGGACCCAATATTTTGCTGCATACCAGAAATGTACCTCAGTGTCAAAGACAGACTCTACTTCAGAGTAAAAGTTTGGAAAAAGTTTTCCAATCAGATGGTCCCAAGAAATAAGGTAGAGTAGCCATTCTAATAATGAATAAAATCAACCTTCAAGAAAGTTATCAGAAAAAATAAGGAAGGACACTCCATACACATCAAAGAAAAAAAAAAAAACCTACCAAAATGAACTCTCAATTTTCAATATCAATGCTCCAAATGCAAGGGCAACTATATTCAAAAAAGAAACTTTATTAAAGCTAATAGCACATATTATGACTCATGCAATAATAGTGAATGATTTCTACACCCCACTCTCATCAATGGACATATCATGGAAAGAGAAGCTAAAAATCGACCTAGTGAAACTATCAGAAGTTATGGACCAAATAGATTTAACAGATTGTTTTTTGTTTGTTTGTTTGTTTTTCATTTTGGGGGAATAGGCTGCCAAATCCTTTTCAGGCTGTCAAGAGCGGGTCTGGTCCTCTCAAAACTCTGGTCAGTATGTCTCTCCAACTGACCCAAATGGAACAGCAAGAAACCCATGAAGACCAATGTTTTTGAAATGGGGGCAGATGTGGATCTTCTTTAGAAAAATTTAAAATATTTAAGGTAAATAATGTTGTTTTCAATTGATCATGTGAAGGTTGAGATCCTCCCTTTTTTTGTAATTGAGTCTTAAGAACTCAGTTACAGCATTCTACAATGGCTTGTCCCCTGATTTTATATGGAATCCCTTTTGAATGGGAAAATTTCCACATCCCTAAAATCCCTAAAAAGGATTGACTTATAAAGCAGGGACCATAATCAGTTTTTTCTCTGATCAGGAAATCCAAGAATAGCAAAGCATTGGAGCATATGACTTATGGCATATTTGGCTTTTTCTCCAGTTTGTGTAGAAGCTCAGCAGGCACAGGAAAAGGTATCAACAAATGCAAAAATATATTTAAACTTTCCAAAAGAAAAATAATGAGTAACATCTATCTGCCATAAATGGTTGAATCGAAGTCCATGGGGTTGCTCCCCAAAGCCTGGAGGGGTGGCACCTGGAGGAAAGGATGGCAATACTTCCTCTTGTGGACAAATTTCTTAAGATATTTAACTGGTATATGAGGCGATCTATGACAGAGGCCCCCTCAGTTAGTTTTGGTTAAGAGGTGAAAGTGGGTGATCTCTGAGACAGTGTGACATTGGAGTCCTGATGCTGCCTGCTCAGCCAGGCTGCTTCCCTACAACTAAAAGCCTGGGAGATTTAGGTGAGCTCTGAGTTGTTGAAGATAAATGGGATTTTGTCCTCATCTAAAAAGGGTACATGCTTGAATCATCAAGGGGGGGGAATATGGGATTGGAATCTAGCCTAATATAGGCTTCAGGCAAATTGGACAATAAGTTAATCACATATAAATCACCAGAAAACAAATTAAGCATACCAGGGATGGAATCCAATGCCATTATGACAGCAAAGAGCTCCTTAAGCTGGACTGACCCCTCTATCTCATACAACTCAGAACGAACAGGTCCAGGTTTGTCATTTTTCCCAAATGGGGAATAGACAACCCCTGGGGATCCCAGGAGCACACCATCAGTAAAGACTGGAAGAATTAAGTTCAGGCTTAGATAAGAAGAGTCTTGGAGACTTCTACTCCAACCTCAAAAACGAGCTCATACATTTATTGGAACCAAAATGACAGTCAATTTCACCTAGGAAGTCTTCAAGGCCAGGGGGATGTGTTCTTTATTTATTTGTAGCCAGGTAAAATCAACCATCATAAGGGGAGTAACTGGAGATTGAGGATTGATTCCAAAACTTCGAACCAGAACATCTCTTTCCTTGATGATACAATCAGCAATTTGATTGGTCATGGAATAAACCCAGGGAACCACACCAACTAAAAGATGAATCCAATGTATGTGCTTCCCCTTTTGGCCAAATAGGGCAGTGTATAACATTTCCTCTGGAAAAACATAAATGGAGAGGGATAGCAGGAGGTCATATCTCTTAAGGATGGCAAAATTTATGGCATGCTGAATCTTACTTAAAATATGTTGATGGCAACGTGTCAAGGTAATGAGGTAATGGAGGTTGAGTGATCATATCATTTAAGTAAATAAAACAAGGGGGTCAGCTCCTTGGCAGATATGCGGATCTAGGATCTCATCCAATTAACTTCTCCTAACCATTTTGGAGTTGGAGGAGAGTATATGTATCCTGGAACTTGAGCTGGGGCTTAATGGGAGAAACAGAATATAAGGATGATATAGATCCAAAGGTCTAGAATGGAGGGATCTTTTGGACCTTTTCAGGTGTTCCTAGAAAATTATTATCTTATAAGATGAAGATGCATCTATCTGTGATCTCTGGAAGCCCAGGCAGACTGGAACAGTCCAAAATATTCTCATCCATATAGATGTAAAAAAAAAAAAAAAGGATATTTAGATCAATTAATAAAGAGGAAAAAATAAAGAACATATAGTACTGACAAATGGGAGGGTTATTGGCCATGTCTTAAGGCAAAATGATCCATTTATATCTCAAACCAGCGTGCTTCAAGGCTTCCACATTGTTGGTGCCTTCTCCACGCATAAGAGTCGCATAACTCAGTTCTATGAGTCTAGTGATGACAAATTTCTTTTGTTAGGGGCTCATATTGGGCAAACACCTGCACATGAGGGATGATGCAGAGCTGCTTCTGGGGGTCCACAGCCTGTAGGGGAGCCAAGCCATCACCTGTGAGGCATAGCGTGTTCTCTAGGGCCAGTGCCTTGGGGGAGCTCAGGTTCAGAGGCAATATGATGATGCTATCAATGGAGTGTCATGCACACTGCTGGCCTTTCTCTGAGGGAGGATGTAAGATGAGCTTTTGGGCCTTGTCATTTAAGTGCAGCTCCTGAGCTACATGACATGCTGTGAGTGGGTTGTCTCCTGTGGTCATGATTACCCTGTGTGATGCATTCTGGATCTCTCAGATCCAGATGAAGCCCACAAACTTGAAGCTGTACTCCAGTGCCTACTGCTTGACCATCTGGGCCTGCTGGTGTCTGAGATTTCCTAGCTCCTTGTATCCCAGAGCCAGGAAAGGGGTTCCTTCCCAAGATATCTCATTGTGAATATGGTGGTAGTCAGGTGGGCAATGGAAAAACATAGAGTGCAGTAGGCCGCCTTCACAAAGCTTACTTTGTTGAGATCATACGCTGGGGTGCACGTGAGCCTGCAGTGTGCATGCACAGACCAATGGGCCAACTGGACACTGATTGGGTGCACAAATCACTTGGTAGTGAGCACCAGCAGTGCCGCCTTGGGTATCTGGGTCCAGCTGTTGCCCCATTCCCAGTGACTGCAGGCTGCAGTGCACAGCCAGGCTGGGTACAGCAGCCCGGCAAAGAGCAGCATGGTGAGGTGCTTCAAAAGTGCCAGCAGCCTGCATGGCCACCAGTTCATCAATTACTCCCTGTGAACGTTGGTTGGCCCCACAGCTAGTCCTGGCCCAAATCAAGGCCGAGGCTGAGGAGAGCTGCTACCTGAGCCCACACAGCCCGGACTCCACAAGGCACTGTGTTTCCCCACCACCACCATCTTTAACTCCTTTAGGTACTGTACTTCACAAGGGTACCAGATAGCGGGTCTACTGCCACCAGAGTTAATATTAACAGGGAAGAGATTGTTGCCATATTCAGAGCCGGGCCTATCTACCTCATAGTGTGGCAGTGCAGAGGGTGTGAAGAAGTGGGTAGTTGGAGAGTTCAGAGGGGGTGGCCTTGATATTGATGCCTGCTAAATGTCCAAGGGGCACTATCTAAAGAGGGATATAAGGACTCAGGGGAGAACTGCACCCTAACTTATGGGTGCACACTCACCTGAAGACTAATTAGCCTCTCAGTGTTCTTCTCTCATGAGGGCAGAAGTTGCCCACAAAGGGCACCAGTCTGTTGGCTTTTTGCCTGCAAGTCCACAATATAGGAGAAAA
Organism: Mus minutoides; assembly: GCA_902729485.2. Classification (NCBI taxonomy): domain Eukaryota; kingdom Metazoa; phylum Chordata; class Mammalia; order Rodentia; family Muridae; genus Mus; species Mus minutoides. Next base: position 16,797 of record CACVCL010022620.1, read on the forward strand.
CTTTATCCAGCCTGGTCTGACCTTGGCTGAGCTGGATGGCATGTGTCAATGACCAAAAAGAAACACACCACCAAGCCAGGAGTCTTGTCAAAGTAGGAACTTGCCTTAATGTAGCAGCAATTTGTTTATGTAGGCAGAGCTAGGAGGAGGGGATAGGGGTATGGGATGAGATGACATATTCAGTGGAGTGAGATGATGAAGGTTGTGGAGTGATCTCACTGGGCCTATAAAAATTGACCCATCAGTGGTAGCTAGGCAGAAGCAGTTTCATTCAGGTCAATAGGATATGCTGAGTCATTCTCAAGCAGAGGAGAATGACAGGTCTCAAAAATCAAGCCAGGCTCAGGTTTGTCCTTAGGTCCCAAACCAAGACCCAGTATAGACCAACACATGTATGCTTCGAATGCAAGGATACACACAAAAAGAAACTTTTTAAAACTCAAAGCCCACATTGCACCTCGAACAATAATAGTGGGAGACTTCAACAGCATACTCTCATCAATGGAGAGATCATGGAAACAGAAACTAAACAGAGACTCAGTGAAACTAACAGAAGTTGTGAACCAAAAATATTTAACAGATATCTGTAGAACATTTCATCATAAAACAAAAGAATATACCTTCTTCTCAGAACCTCATGGAACCTTCTCCAAAACTGACCATAAAATCAGCCACAAAACAGACCTCAAAAGCTAGAAGATAGAAATCATCCCATGCATCCTATAAGATCAACACGAACTAAAGCTGAACTTCAACAACAGCAACAACAACACCAGAGAGATCACATACACATGGAATCTGAGCAATGTTCTACTCAATGATAACTTAGTCAAGTAAGATAAAGAAAGAAATTAAATAAATTTTAGAATTTAGTGAAAATGAAGGCACAATGTACTCAACCTTATGAGACACATTGAAAGCAGTGGTAAGAGGCAAAATTAAAGCTCTTAGTGCCTACAAAAAGAAACTCGAGGGAGCATACACAAGCAACTTAACAGCACACCTAAAAGCTATAGAACAAAAAGAAGTTAGAGGAATAGATGGCAGAAAATAATCGAACTTAGGGCGGAAATCAACCATGTGGGAAAAAAAAAAAAAAAAAAAAAAAAAGAACTATACAAAGAATCAACCAAAGCAGGAGCTGGTTCTTTTGGGAAAAACAACAAGATAGATAAACCCTTAAACAGACTAACCAGAGGGCACAAAAACAGTACTCAAATGCTGAGAAAGGATTTGACAAGAAAATCCAACACCTATTCATGATAAAAGTTTTGGAAAGATCAAAAATTCAAGGCCCATAATCAAACATAATAAAATCAATATACAGCAAAACAGTAGCCAACATCAAACTAAATGGAGAAAAATTTCAAGCAATCCACTAAAATCAGGAACTTGACAAGGCTGCCCACTTATTCAGGTGACAGCAGATGCTGGCTAGGATGTGGAAAAAGAGGAACACTTTCTGGTGGGATTGCAAGCTTGTACAACCACTCTGGAAGTTAGTCTGGTGTTTTTTTCAGAAAATTGGACATAGTATTACCAGAGGATCCAGCAATACCTCTCCTGGGCATATACCCAGAAGATGTTCCAACTGGTAAAAAGGACACATGCTCAACTATGTTCATAGCAGCCTTATTCATAATAGCCAGAAGCTGGAAAGAACCCAGATGTCCCTCAACAGAGGAATAGATACAGAAAATGTGGTACATTTACACAATGGAGTACTATTCTGCTATTAAAAATAATGAATTTATGAAATTCTTGGGCAAATGGATGTATCTGGATGATATAATCCTTAGTGAGGTAACCCAGTCACAAAAGAAGTCATTGGATATGTGCTCACTGATAAGTGGATATTAGCCCAGAAACTTAAAATACCCAAGATACAATTTGCAAAACACAGGAAAATCAAGAAGGAAGACCAGCATGTGAATACTGCATTCCTCTTTTTAATAGGAAACAAAATGCCTATGAAAGGAGTTACAGAGACAAAGTTTAGAGCTAAGACGAAAGGATGGACCATCCAGAGACTACCCCACTGGGGGATCCATCCATCCCATAATCAGTCACTAAATTCAGACACTATTGCATAGGACAGCAAGCGTTTACTGAAGGGACCCTGATATAGATGTCTCATACAGAAGTGGATGCTCACAGTCATCTATATGATGGAACACAGGGCCTACAATGAAGAAGCTAGAGATAGAACCCCAGGAGATAAAGGGGTTTGTAAAAAATAGGAACAACAATATGAACTAACCAGAACCCCGAGAACTCATGTCTCTAGCTCCATATTTAGCAGAAGATGGCCTAGTCGGCCATCATTGGGAAGAGAGGCCCCTTGGTATTGCCATCTTTATATTCCCCAATACAAGGGAACACCAGGGCCAAGAAGTGGGAGTGGGTGGGCAGGGGAACAGGGCCAGGGGAGGGGAGAGGGAACTTTTGGGAGAGCATTTGAAATGTAAATTAAGAAAATATCTAATAAAAAAAGAATATAAAAAATAAATGTAGCACAAGGAGTTCTAGTCAGAGCAATTAGACAACAAAGGGAGATCAAAGGGATACAAATTGGAAATGAAGAAGTCAAAATATCACTATTTGCAGATTATATGATAGTATATATAAGTGACCCCAAACATTCCACCAGGGAACTCCTAAACCTGATAAATAACTTCAGTGAAGTACTGGATATAAAATTAATGCAAATAAATCAGTGGCCTTTCTCTACACAAAGGATAAACATGCTGAGAAAGAAATTCGGAAAACAACATCCTTCACAATAGTCACAAATAATATAAAATAACTTGGTGTGACTCTAACTAAGGAAATGAAAGATCTGTATGATAAGAACTTTAAGTCTCTGAAGAAAGAAATTGAAGAAGACCTCAGAAGATTGAAATTTTTTCCCATGCTCATGGATTTGCAGAAATAATATAGTAAAAAGGGCTATCTTGCTGAAAGCAATCTACAGACTCAATGCAATCCCCATCAAAAGTCCAACTCAATTCTTCACAGAGTTATAACTGGCAATTTGCAAATTCATCTGGAATAACAAAAAAACCTAGTATAGCAAAAGTTATTCTCAACAATAAAAGATTCTCTGGTAGAATCACCATTCCTGACTTAAAGCTGTACTACAGAGCAATTGTGGTAAAAACTGCATGGTACTGGTACAGTGACAGACAGGTAAATCAATGCAATAGAACCAGTCCCAGAAATGAACCCACACACATATGGTCATTTGGTCATTGACAAAGGAGCTAAAACCATCTCTTGGAAAAAAGACAGCATTTTCTACAAGTGGTGCTGGCTCAACAGGCAGTTAGGATATAGAAGAATGCACCTCAATCCATTCTTATCTCTTTGTATACAGCTCAATTACAAGTGGACCAAGGACTTCCACATAAAATCAGATACACAGAATCATATAGAAAAGAAAGTAGGAGAGGCTTAAATACATGGGCACAGGAGAAAATTTTCCTAACATAACACTAATAGCTTAAGCTCTAAGATCCAGAATGGACAAAATTTACATTAAAAAATTGCAAAGGACAGCATCAGTAGGACAAAATGGCAACCAGCAGATTGGGAAAAGATATTTACCAATCCTACATCCGATAGAGGGCTAATATCCAATATATCCAAAGTACTCAAGAAGTTAGACTCCAGAGAAACAAACATCCCTATTTATAAGATGGGGAAGAGAGCTAAACAGAGAATTCTCAAAAGGGAAATTCAATTGGCTGTGAAGCACCTAAAAATATACAACATCCTTAGTTATCAAGGAAATGCAAATCAAAATGATCCTGATAATTCACCTCTCAGCAGTCAGAGTGGATCAGCTCCAAAACTCAGGTGACCAAAGATTGCTGGCGAGGGTGTGGAGAAAGATCAATTATTCTGCTGGTGGGATTGAAAGCTGGTACAACTACTATGGAAATCAGTCTGGTGGTTTCTTAGAAAATTGGACATATTAGTATCTGAGGACCAAGCTATACCACTTTTGGATATATGCCAAAAAGATTCTCCAACATATAACAAGGACATGTGCTCCACTATGTTAATTGAAGCCTTATTTATAATAGCCAGAAGCTGGAAAGAATGCTAATGTTCCTCAACAGAGGAATGGATACAGAAAATATAGTACATTTACACAATGTAATACTACTCAGCTATTAAAAACAATGACTTTCCCCTTGGTCATGCAAACTTTATATGCCCCAGACAGGGGAATGTCAGGGCCAAGATGTGGGAGTGGGTGGGTAGGGGAGCAAGGCGCAGGATGGGGGAGGGTTTAGTGGACTTTCAGGATAGCATTTGAAATGTAAATGAAGAAAATATCTAATAAAAATTGAAAAAAAAACCAACGACTTTATAAAATTCTTAGTCAAATGGGTGGATCTAGAAAATACAGAGTGAGGTATCTCAGACATGAAAGAACACACATGGTATGTACTCACTGCTAAGTAGATATTAGGCAGAGTGTGAAATACCCATGATACAACTCACAGACCACATGAAGCTCAAAAGGAAAGAAGAGAAATGTGTGTATGCATATGTTTTATTTAGAAGGGGAAACAAAAATAATCAAGGGAAGTTGAGGTTATAAGATAATTGGAAAGTAGAGCAGAGGTAGAGGGAGAAATAATGGGCAGAAGCAGGTATGAGAGGAAATGGAGGATTTTTACAGAGGATCAGCAAATTAAACAGATGTGTGTAGCAATGGGGATTAGGGAATCGGGATAGAAACCAGAAACTCCTAGAAGACAGGAAAGCAAGCGCCTCCCAGGACACCATGGGGATGACTTTACCTGAAATAACCCACAAATGGGAGGGAGAACCTGTTGAGACCCTATCCAAGGGTTATGCATGGCCAAACACCTGTGGGACATTGACATATACACAGACAGTCTGGTATCCAGTTGAGCTGAGGTCTGAACCCTGGAGTGGTGATAATTCAAGTACATTGCATGGTAGGAGTTCCCTAATGCTCCTGGAACTCTGGCTCCTGTAGAAGTCAAGAACCCCTCAGCCCCCACAAGAGAAGTATGGTTACTAGTCATGTAGGCAATGTCCCAAGCTTCTGACCTTCATGCTAAACTCATCCCCAGTTACCTAGAAACAGTAAAGATACAACATACCATGAGAGGGGCTGGTTGGCCCCACCTAGCTCTCTTGCTCTCTTGTTTTTATTCACATTACCCTCTCCTCTCCTCTCCTCTCCTCTCCTCTCCTCTCCTCTCCTCTCCTCTCCTCTCCTCTCCTCTCCTCTCTCTCTCTCTCTCTCTCTCTCTCTCTCTCTCTCTCTCTCTCTCTTTCCCCCCTCTCCTCTTGGCTAGGGCTGGTCTCTCTCCCTCTCTCTCTCTCTCTCTCTTTCCCCCTGCCTTTCTACAATAAAGATTTAAAACTATAGACTGTCTCTGCTCATCAAGGCCCACTGCACTTACTCTCTCCTTCATGGGAACCTCTCTCCCTTGGCCCTCTCTCTCATAACCCCAGTGGCTACAGGGTGTCACCACAGGGCTCCGGTCGGGGGCTGCCCTTTGTCCACCATCCATCGAGTGGGGTCAGTAGCTTAGATGCCCACCAGGGGCCAAGTGGAAAGTATCCTGCAGCCCTCCTGTGTCTGCCTGCCCATATCATAGGAAGAACTCTGGCCGGGTGCAGGCTATCATCCCTCCCCCTTTCTCCTATACCCCCTTTTAGTTCTCACACCCACCCATCTCCAAAAATTTTAATCCTGAATTGCTCCTTTCTAAAGGAAATACAGGGACAAAGAGTGGAGCAGAGACTGAAGGAAAGGCCATTACAGATACTGCCCTTCCTCGAGATCCATCCCATATACAGACACCAAATCCAGACAGTATTTCAGATGACAAGAAGTGCTCAATGACAGGAGCCTAATACAGGTGTCTTCTGAGAGGCTCAGCTAGAGCCTGACAATTACAGAGGTGGATGTTAGTAGCCAACCATTTGATTTAGTGCTGGATTCCAGATGGAGGAGTTGGAGAAAGGACTGAAGAAGTTGAGGCAGTTTGTAGCTCCTTGGAGGGAGCAACAGTGTCATCTGGCCTGCCTGCCCTCCCTCCCAGAGCTCCCAGGGACTAGACCATCAACCAGATAGTACACATGGAGAGACCTATAGCTCTGGCCACATTTGTGGCAGAGGATAGCCTTGTTGGATGGCAGTGGGAGGAGAGGCCCTTGACCCTGAGGGTGTTTGATGATTAATTACAAGCGAATGCCAGGGCTGGAAATCTGGAGTGGGTGGTTGAGTGCATGGGGGAACACCCTCATAGATGCAGGGGAAGAGGTGATGGGATAGGGGATTTCAGAAGGGGAGACCAGGAGAGGGGAAAATGTTTGAAAAGTAAATAAAGAAAATAGCCAATAAAAAAATTACTCTTATATCTTTTATATTATGTAAACTGGAATTGTTCATTATTCTGAAATGCAACAAATATAAATGTAAACACTACAGCAGTGAGGAAAATTCCACCGCTAATCTTAGCTAGACAAAGTTTTTAAATCAAAAGGCCTATTCACACAAAATTATATGTAATGACTGTAGTAATCAGTTATTACACACCTTAATCATTCTTGAATGTAAAATCTCCAGAGGAGCACCTGTGTCTTTAAATATACACAAGTATTTTAATCAAATAAATTTATACCCCTACATTGAAATAGGCCTAAAACAGTTAAAAATGTAAGAAAAATAAGAGCAATTAACTATGTATTAACTGGGAAACCACATACAAACCAAATGTTGTAAAGGGGAAAAAGAAGGAAGGTTGAAAGGGCAAGGCCATGTGTAAGTGTTGGGAACAAAGCCCATTAAACTTTATGTACTAACAGCTCCAGTCCATTAAATGTTAATCAGTTAAACTTCAAACACAGCATGTAGTTTAATCTGTTTGTTTAACATAAGTTGGAATTCTTTCAGGATGAAATGAATATAGAAATAGCTTCAGGTTCCTCCCCTTGCTTTTTATGACTGTTTGAGATTAGATAGATTCCACTTAAGGACAATCTCCTATGGACCACTGGGGCTTTTTCCTCTCATTCAAGCACACCCTGTGTACCCACTACCTTTCACATCTTGCCATTATCCAACATTAACTCAATAAGGAAAGCTTAAAGTTTCAGACCTAGGTTACACCCAGAGAACTGGCTTCACACACACACACACACACACACACACACACACACACACACACACACACTTACTTCTCTGCTAGGAGGCATTGTTGGTACAGTAGTACAGTTTTTCTACTTTTTTGTTTCAAGTAAGTACAACATGCAGCACTACTGTGTCAGGTAAATGTGGGCACAGAGGAAGATGAGATATGGTCTCATAGAAAGCAGTCAAATGAAAATCAAAAGGACTTGCTCTTTCAGAGTTCCCTTAGCTTTATTTGTAGATGTTATCCAATAACTTCCTTACCTACATTGCATACTTCTGAGTCCATTCCCTGGTTATTATGGGCCACAGAGCAGGGGAAGCCTGCTTTACTGCCTGGTGCAAGTGGAATAAGTGATGCATAGGCAGGCAGTGCTGCTCAGGTGGGGTTGCCCAAGAAATACTCTTTCTTAAGCCTTCAGTATTCTCATTTTCTTTTATGTTAATTTTGAATTTTCTGACTGTGTGCTTCAGTATAATATCATCCATAGGTTAATAGTGTTCCTATACCAATAGGAAATAAAGAAATTATGAATCTCAATGAATTGAAGATAAAAATTTATACAGTATTACTTGTATCAAACTATATAAAGTTGTTTTCATAAATCAGAAATAGATACAAAATGAAAGATATAACAAAAATGAAAAATAGGTCTTGGAGAAATGGCTCAGTGATGAAAGTACTTGAAGTTCTAGAAGAGAAGCAATGATCTGTGCCCAGGATCCATGTGTTCTGCCTCATTGTAACCTGTAAATCCAGCTCTTTGGAATTGGGTTCCCTCTCCTTCCTTCTGCAGGCACATACTCAAAATTGTACATGTATGTACAAATAAACAAAGCAACTGTTTAACAAAAGAATAACTGCTTTTAAAAATGAAAAGATAGAAAATGTCAAAAAAAGAAGAAAGAGGATAAAGTACACTGATTTGAGTTTAAGTCATGATAATGTGGATGTTTTGCATATCTACAGATAGTCATCTACTGTGAGCTTGAATCAATATAATTCACATATTTAAAATGTAAGCACATACTCTTACTATTCAATTGCAAAAGTCAATATTCTGTACACTAGCATTGAACAGTCCTTCATGTATTAAAATAATCAAAATTTATGTTGTGGTTATTGTAAGAGGGATAATTTTATGAAGCTGCCAATGATGCCATCATATGAGACTTATTTCTGGAATTCTGAAACAGAATTAATTGGCACACTTACAACACATGGTATTAATGAGACTTCATATTTCTAAAGTCAAATTGTTCCTTCCAGAAAATATGGCCTAACATATAAAGAATAAACATGTACTGTTGCCATGCATGTGGACAAAATAGGAGAGGTATTACTGAACAGACAGATACTCTATGTCCCATAGACATAATATCCATGATGAGTGGTATCTCCACAACTGGACTGTGTCTACAAATCTGTTACATTGAAATATTCAGTCCTCCTCACTGATGGTCACAGATATGATCAGCTCTGCACATTGCTTTTCTATGATGATGAAAATTCAGTGATTTAAGCTTTGCTTGCACAAGCAATCATACCAGGATTAGATGCAGTAGTGAAATAAAATGTACTGAGTGACCAATGTACTGAGTGAACAATGATTACTCTATGTAGTTAAGTAATGCTGCATTTGTCCCCACATGCTGAGGTTTCCAGAGATAATTTTGTGACTGTTAATGATGAATATCCGGAGGATGGTGCTGCTGCTGCTGCTGCTGCTAATACCCCTGATGATAACATTGGTTGAATGACACTGGTGGCATGACATTGGCAGCATCACTCATGATATTCATTGATATGACTGTGAATATCTTTGAATATCTTTGCAATGATAGGTACTGGGATGATTAATTACAAACTGACATTATCTGTTACTTTGGAACTTCTACATATATATTATAATGAAATTGTATAATTATGCATTTACTTTTATATAAGTATTTTTAAAAATATGTTAAGTTGTTATCATTGTTAACATTTCTTGAGAAAAGATACAGCATCATTCACAGATCAAAAGCAAATTTGCCACTCTCTCTACAGAAGCTCAGTATTATACAAGAACATCTATCCAGAGAAATTATGAAATAAAGAATGAATAAATAAATAAACAAATAAATAAATAAATATTGTCTGGGGATAAATGAATATCTTTATATCCATAAATGTAACAATTACTATGACAAGACATTTAATAATATATTTCACAAATTATTAGCATTATGGCCAATAAGATGACTTTTCCAGTTAAAGATGCCTCCTATCAAGTCTGAAACCTAAGATCAATTCACAGGTCCTAGACAGAAGAAAGAAAGAAGCAGCTACTGAAAACTGTCTGCTGATTCACAAAAGTGCACTGTGACAAAAAGAGACACTAAAGAAATACATTAATACTTAAATATATGACACAACTTTATAATTTTGTAGTATTTTAATATTTTAGTATGATTCAGAAAAAAGATATTCACCACATCCTGTTGTATTTATATATATAAACAAGAAATAGAAATAAAACTGAGAAAAAAAAGAAAAGCAATAATATAATTGCTATTTAAAAAAACAGCAGAAACTCAGGTCTTATACAGAGAATATAATGTTATTGAAAAAAACTAAAGAAGGCCTAAATGAAGTAAAACGATTCTCATGTTCATATATCAAAATGTCTAGTATTTTAATAAAGTATAAATGAAATTGCATTAATCATCCAAGAAGTTATTTTAACATTTCTTATCATATGCAAAGATACCCATAATGTGATAACAACTGAATAAATATGGAAAATATATAATAAAACTTTATGAAAGCTATAATTTCAAAATAAAAATTATGTACTTAAAATTATAATAAACAATGAACTGATTTATGAACACAATTTTAGCAATTAAAATTCAACTATTTATGTAATAATATTTGATATATAAAGTAAAGAATTATATTTCTGAAATAGTACATAATTTATTTAAGAAAATCTTATGATCATCTTAATATCACTAGAAAACATTTAGAGAATTTTGGTATACATAAAAATATGATGCACAGACAAATATAGAAATATTTGATACAAACACTTATCATAAACTAATTTCAAAAGTTATATTTATCTTCTTTGGTTCTATTTCTTAAAATAAAAGAATGATATTATAAAACATAACCGGAAATAAGTTTCCTGAATTTTACATACACAAAAGTCATTTAGACACTAAAACCATCAATAACATCTCCAACATAATTAGTTGAATATGCTCTTGCTTTTCCAAAATGGAGATTGTAGCCACCTCCATAAGTCCACATCAAGAATGAGAGATCTGTATGGTCCATCCTTTCATCTTAGCTCCAAACTTTGTCTCTGTAACTCCTTCTTGGGTATTTTGTTTCCTATTCAAAGGAATAATGAAGTATTCATGTGCTGGTCTTCCTTCTTGATTTTCTTGTGTTTTGCAAATTGTATGTTGGGTATTCTAAGTTTCTGGGCTAATATCTATTTATCAGTGAGCGCATATCCAATGACTTCTTTTGTGATTGGGTTACCTCACTAAGGATTATATCCTCCAGATACATCCATTTGCCCAAGAATTTCATAAATTCATTTTTTAAATAGCAGAATAGTATTCCATTGTGTAAATGTACCACATTTTCTGTATCCATTCCTCTGTTGAGGGACATCTGGGTTCTTTCCAGCTTCTGGCTATTATAAATAAAGCTGTTATGAACATAGTTGAGCATGTGTCCTTTTTACCAGTTGGAACATCTTCTGGGTATATGCACAGGAGAAGTATTGCTGGATCCTCTGGTAGTACTATGTCCAATTTTCTGAGAAAATGCCATACTGGCTTCCAGAGTGGTTGTACAAGCTTTCAATCCCACCAGCAATGGAGGAGTGATCCTCTTTCCCCACATCCTCGCCAGCATCTGCTGTCACCTGAGTTTTTTATCTTAGCCCTTCTGAGTGGTGTGAGGTAGAATCTCAGTGTTCCATCCCATAATCAGTCACTAAACTCAGACACTATTGCATAGGACAGCAAGTGTTTATTGAAGGGGCCCTGATATAGCTGTCTCATACAGAAGTGGATGCTCAGAGCCATCTAAAAGATGGAGCACAGGGCCCACATTGGAGAAGATAGAGATAGAACCCCAGGAGCTGAAGGGTTCTGCAACCCTAGAAGAGGAACAACAATATGAACTAACCAGAACACCCAGAACTCATGTCTCTAGCTCCATATATAGCAGAAGATGGCCTAGTCGGTCATCATTGGGAAGAGAGGCCCCTTGGTATTGCAATCTTTATATGCCCCAATACAGGGGAACACCAAGGCCAAGAAGTGGGAGTGGGTGGGCAAGGGAATAGGGCGATTGGAGGGGGGAGGGAACTTTCGGGATAGCATTTGAAATGTAAATTAATAAAATATCTAATAAAAAATTGAAAAAAAAGAATGAGAGAGCTGGTAAGTAGAAAGGAGCTAGGAAGCTCTGCATTGGGGACAGGACATGGTTATAACAGTCATGAACTCACAGCGGCTGTGATAATACCTGGACAAGACCTATCTATTATCAAGTCAGCTACAGTCAGGACATAGATGAGGAAGACCTACCCTTACCCATGCTCCATTCAGGAATTTTTGCCATTTGATAGCTACTGGGGAACGAAAAATAATTCAAGTTTCAGATATGGCTTTGGTAATTTGCTTGTGCTTCTTGAGATGGCCCATCATAAGTGACATTAGATTCTAACTTTTTGATGAGTTATCAAAGAAAGAAATGAATGCATGTAGTAAAGAGGATTTGTATTGTGGGAGATTTTTTGTAAGAAAAAAAATGAAGAGTGTATATGAGCATATTTCTTTATATACATATATAGACATCTCAAAGAATATAGAAAACTATAAGAGAACAAAATTGTCTTAATTTGGTTTTGTTTTTAAATATTTATTTATTTTATGTTATGAGTATATTGTAGTTGTATAGATGATTGTGATCCATCATGTGTTTGCTGAGAATTGACCTCAGAACTTTGATCATTCCAGCCCTGCTTGCTCCAGCCCAGAGATTTATTTATTACACTGTACTAAGCACACTGTAGCTGCCTTTACACACACCAGAAGAAGGCATCAGATCTCATTATGGATGGCTGTAAGTTACAATGGGGTTGCTGGAATTTGAACTCAGGACCTTCTTAAGAGCAGTCAGTGATCTTAAATAGTGGGGTATCTCTCTAGTCCCTGTCTTAATTAACAGAAAGTAGAGGATCTCTATAGAAAATTCTAAGTAGCTTATGAACAGATTTTTAGAATAATAGCTATTTAAATGATTCTGCACTGTTTATTAAGAAACTTAAGTGTTAATTCCAGAGAATTATTATATCATAATGTAATTTCAGAAGTTTGAACTATCATCTATGGTTGAATACGTTAAAACTAAATGAAAGACGTTATAGATTAATAAAAAGAAGCCAATAGGAAGGCACCCTTCCCTGACCTTAAGCTTTACTACAGAGAAATAGTGATAAAAACTGCATGGTATTGGTACAGAAACAGACATGTTGATCAATGGAATAGAATTGAAGACCCAGAAATAAAACTACACACTTATGGTCACTTGATTTTGACAAATACATCAAAAATATACAATGGAAAACAAAAGCATCTTCAATAAATGATGCTGGTCTAACAGGCTGTCTGTATGTAGAAGAATAAAAATAGACTCATATTTGTCACCTTGTACAAAGCTCAAGTCCAAGTGGATCAAGGACCTCAACATAAAACCAGAGCCTTAACTCTTTCGCACATGGGAAAATTTCTTAAATAGAACTCCAGTGGGTCATGCTCTAAGATCAATAATTGATCATGGGGACCTCATGAAACTGGAAAGCTTCATTAAGGCAAAGGACATAGTCGAAATCTACAAGTTTGGAAAACGTTTTCACTAACGCCACATGTGATAGAGGACTAATATCCAAAATATATAAAGTAATGAGAAGTTAATCACACACACACACACACACACACACACACACACACACACACACACACAAACAAAAACAAAACAAACAAACAAACAAACAAAAACCACCAAACACCCAAGCAAAAAACGGGATATAAAACTAAACTGAGAATTTGCAACTGAGGAATCTCGAAGGGCTGAGAAACACCTAAAGAAATGTTCAAAATCCTTAGTGATCAGAGAATTTCAAATCAAAAAAACCCTGAGATTCTTCCTTACACAAATCAGAATACCTAAGATCAAAACCTCAGGTGACAACACATGTTGGAGAGAACATAGAGAAAGAGGGACACTCCTCCATTGCTGGAGGGATTGCCAACTGGGACAAACACTTTGGAAATCAATCTGGAGGTTCCTTCGAAAATTGGAAATAGATCTACCTGATGATCCAGCTATAGCACTCTTGAGGATATACCCAAAAGATGCCCCACTATGCCACTGAGGCATATTTGTTCCACTATATTCATAGCAGCCTTATCTGTGATAGACAGAAGCTGGAAACAACTTAGATGTTATATATTACATGACCTAAACTTATAGATGCACTCATATGAAAGATACAAGATAGATACAGAGATATCATTAAAGGTTTTTGTGGTCTGGGAAGCAGATGAAAAGGAAAGGGAGATTGCAAGACCACATAATCCTTTGCTTATCAATTCTAGAGAGAGATTACAGAAGAGGATAGTTTGATTTGGGGAAAGGGAGCATTCAGTTAGAGATGTCTGTGATCTAACAGTACCTTTATTGTGAATGAAAACCCAAAATTCCCATTCAATTCGAAAATCATAAATAAAAGTGGGGAACCATATTACCCAAGAATGTCTCAGAGACCTGGCTGGAAGAATAACTACAAAATCTGTTTTGTACCCTGGCACAGGAACATTGGCAAAGTCTCTGATACTGAGCAGTTCACACAGGTGACAAGGTTGAGGTTTCTCATGACCAGAGTCTTCTAAGCTGTGATTATCAGTACTTAGGCAGCTGTATCTCTGGTAAATGTGTTCTCTTTGCCAACACTCTCTGACATAGGCCTCTGCTGACTTGGTTGTTCCCCAACCACCACCATCTCCATGCCCTTCACTGAAAATATTATATATGGTGCTATCTTTCTTAACAAAGTTACCTGGCATAAGTCATCAGCTTATACAAGACCTCCAGGCCCCATGTATTGCATTTGTCTTTTTTATTTCTCACACTTAGTCCTCCAACTCATCATTGCATTGTGCAAGGCCATTATTCCTAAAGGTTCCAGTCAAATAAATTTTCAGGCAGACTTCACAAAAATTATTACTCAAAACAGACACATTTTGAACATGAAAAACTAAATATAAAATACCATGTGACCCAGATAGATCTATTCTGGGCAGAACACAAAGTCTTTATCTTAGTGCAGAGATTCTTGCACAGCCTCACTCATTGCTGTTCTGAACACAGTAGAAATGAAACACAACTCAGATGAATGCTAGCAGGGTGACTGAATTTCTTTTCCAGCCAGTTGTTTTGCTAAGTGATCTATGACTACAAGCTACAATGTTTGACTATGTAATTTCAAATATTGGAAAAGAAATGCAGACTTAAATGCTGCAGTATATTTATTTAAATGTCCCTGTTTGTTTTATTACTGAGAATGTGCTGCCAAAACGTGCATACACAGTTTTCCTTCCTTTCCTCTGTTGAAATCTATTAAGATCAGTTTTTATTTTCTTGTAATGATGAATCAATTTCTCCATACTATTTCAATAGGTCTAACACTTATTCTTTATCTATTTAGTTATACTGTTAAAACTAGCCTTATATCAAAGAGTAAGTTTTCTATATAACTGACAAATCCAGAAATATCAACTGTTCTTCCATGATAAAGATGCAAGGTATGGGTTTCATAGAATTGCTTCTGATACATCTACTCCCATTTTCTTCTCTTGTTTATTCAGATTTGGCTTACAGAATCCACATGCAGAGATAACTGTGGAAAGATTTTTTTAAATAAAATTAAGTGGACATTAGAATTGCGTGTGAACAAAGAAAAAGAAAACTCTGGTCTGGTATCAAACCCAGTGTAAACACAGATCATTAAAGACCTGGGAGATGGCTCAGTAGGTAAAAGCATGAGGACATGGGTATGAATCTCCAGCATGTGCATATAAGTGTGGGCATAGGGCATGTCTACACATTACTGGAGCATGTGATTCCTAGGAGCTCACTAGCCAGTTCTTCTAGTCCAAACAGTGAGTTTTTAATTTAATAAGAGTCTTTACTTACATCAAAGAAACAAGCACAGTACTAAAGATTCTTGAAATCCTTCTCAAGACTCCACAAACACATGGGTATAGCCATACAGTCACATGCCCAAACCACTAACTCACATCCACCAATCCTCCTACAACACACAAACCCAAAGACACCCAAAACAGTTAACTTACTGCAGGATGGTATTTAATTTGTTTTCATTACCAAGTGCATAACTCAATACTGACAATAACGAAGAATATATTAAGTAGGAAGATGGTTCAGGCTTTGTTTTAACTTTGGAATCATTCTAATTTAATTACAAAAGTATTTTTTTTCATAATTTTGCACAAAACAATGTATCCAAATTGACAATATTCCAAAATCATGCAGGGCACACTTCTGAGTATGTCTTAGAGGGATACTCTGGGGAGAAGGTGTTGAAGTAAAAGACTTTCCTAATATGTGGCTGATAGCAGTCAAGGTGCTGTGGTGTACAGCAGAATAAGCAAACAAGATCAAGATCAGCATTCATCTCTTTGCTGTCTGAATGGAGAAAAAAAAAGTAACAAGCTGCCTCAAACTACTACTACAATGCCTCACTCACAATCACTTTCAAAGTTGTATTGTAAACTATTTTGTGTGCCTATACACAGTAAATTATAATTATAAAGTATACACAGATGGATATGTACATCATATCCATATATGCATATAAATACAGGTGTGCTTTATTTGATTAGCTTAATTTCACTAGAATTTCATGCACTTCAAATTATTCCAGTAAGAAAATTTTATTTCTCAATGTATTCACCCAGAAAAGGTACATGTATATAAATAATCACACATGCAGTTCTAATATCTAATATTTTTAAAAATATTCCCAGATATGAAATTTGTCCCTCACAGAGTTTGATCATAGTAAAGACTTAGTAAGAATCATAGCAAATCTGTTTTAAAAACTAGTAATTCACAAGAGATAGTTCAGCAAATAAGCACACTTGTTGCTTTTATAGAAGACCAAAATGCACCTTTCAGAACCCATATGATGGCTCATAAACATTCATAATGCCAGTTTAAGGGGATTAAATTCCTTATTATAATATTTACAGGCACTAGGCATACATACAGTAAAGCACTCATACACATAAACTAATCTAAAAAGAGCATGCACATAAACTAATCTAAAATAGCATATATGTGGTAGATTGAATTGATATAAGTTAGTGCACCTCTTTTTTATTGCCTGTTGATCATAAGGAATAGAATATTTAAATAGGAATTCATCAATATTTTTTTACCTTACTGATTTCAATCAGTTTGGCTTAACTCAAATAAGGGGTGACAATTTCTGTAGTTTAGAAGATTTTCCTGAGCCATGCCCACTGCCTAGAGAATGCGTGTATTGAGAGAATCAGGACAAAAGGCATGTGGGCCTTTATTTTCATGATTTTTTAAATTGATGTAACATCCTACTTGTTTAACTTCTGAGAAATTCAAAGTCTCTATTTAAAAAGGATATGGTTATTTCCTGAGAAAACACAACAGGTAAAGAGGATTGTCACCAATGTTGATAGCCTATCCTCAATCCCCCATGTCTATATAGTATAAGAAAGAAAATGACTCCAGTAAGTTTTGATATGATCTCCAGATATGGGTCATTAGGACATGAGTGGATAAATATAAAATTATGTGACAGATTACATAAATTAATTAATATAATATTAAATATTTCTCAATTATGTGTCACAAATATAAATGGAATTGCTTTGTGTTGCAAGTACTGTTAGAGCATGGGATGAAGTAGAAATATAATATTTCAAAGAACTTGATCTGGGAGAGATGACAGTGATGGGAAGAGACAGTACTACAAACATTGTAAACAATAAGCAGAAAAGCAAAGTGCCAGGAGAAGAGGTTGGAAAGGTGAATATATAAATATAAACTCTGAAGGATATGAGGATGAGGAAACTTCTACATATGTGTACTGTGCTCTTGTTTAGAACCATTAAACAAGATATAATATGAGATTCATCCATATTATTCACCTTTATGAGAAATGGGAACTAATATTATTTATCTTCTCTACAGTCAATAGGTTATTTTCTTTGCCTATTTGTGACATTTTTAGGAAAGAAATCTGAATTAAACAGGGACAGCCTCCTACAAACGTATCTATTCCTTTGGAAAATGTAGTACTGCTCAGCATCACATCAATCAAGGAGGGTACAAAAGTCTGTCATTAATCTGAGTTTACTTTTATCTACTCATGCTTTAGGGTGGGTTCTGTGGTGGTTCATCTTGATAGTTAACTTGATGCCTTTTGGAAACTATGGAATATTTTTTTTTATTCATGAACATTCTTCCAGAAGGATTTATGTGAAAGGAAATATGCCATTTAATGGCAGGGAGCACTTTTCACAGACTATGGCCCTAGAATGAAATAAAAAGGACAAAAAAAATGAGCTGGTCTTTCCCTGCTTCTAAACTTCGATTGTGACCTGGTTTTCTTCACTACTGTGGACCAAACACTGGATCTCTGAGACAGAGTGAGTCACTTCTTTAAATTTCTTTTGCCAACTTTTTATTTTATCATAGGCACAAGACATCTAACAGAGGGCCATTCAAAATTCTCAGCTACATGATGACATCAATCAGATCTATTTTTATTGCTGCTATGGAGAAGTAATAAAAGATTTCATGATAAGCAAGCAAATGGCAAGTGATTAAGGAATGGCTATCAAGAATAATTTTATTTATTTTTCTTCTTCCTCTGAAAACATTTTATACGAAAGCCAGGTTGGAAAACCTGTATACTGTCCAACATAGCTTTTGCCAACTTTTGAATGAAACGGTCCCCACAAATTGAAGCCAGCATTGCCAAAGATTCTTGCAACAAGTGTTCCTGGGTGTCTCTCATTCTCAGCACTCCTGTCTTCAGCTGCCACCCATATAACCCTTCATAAGGTTCTTAATTCCCTTTACTTGAGTTAAACCTTCATTATCTCAAGCCGACGGATAAACTTTTGCATATATATTTTTGACAAAATTATTGAGGTTTTCTTTTGGTTCACCTTTTACACCTAATTATGGCAAGCTTCAAACTAATTAACCTCTGCAGGTGTCCCGTGAGTTTAGATTGCCTACAGCCAGGTCAGCAGCAGAATTGCATCTGGGTATAAATGATAAGCTGTGCAATGATTCACCAGGTCCACTTCCTCCTGGGCATTTTCCTCACAGGCTCCTCGTAACAGAGATAATAGAAGCAATTTTGTGCACAGTGTTCATCATCACGAATGACTGAAGTGTTCACATCACTTTAACTTTCCCAATACATAAGATATAACAAGACCAAACTGAAAATAAATGAAAAAAAAAATGAACCTATGAATGTATGGGAATGGATTTAGTACTATAAAAATTTCAAATAATTTATAAAAGGGATGTTATGCAATTGTTAGCCAGGATTCCAGTACATGATGTTTTAGGCAGAAAGTAGTTATGAAGCTAAATGATGGCCTTGAACCTTGAAGACTTTTATTAATTAATTAATTAATTTGTGTGTGTGTGTGTGTGTGTGTGTGTGTGTGTGTGTGTGTGTGTCCCAGAATGGCCTTGAACTTGTTAGGTGAGGATAACATTGAACATTTTATTTTCGTGCCTTCACCTCACACATGAGAGGTGACAAATATATGCCATAACACTTGGTTTGTAGGGTTCTGGGAATAGAACTCAAGTCCTCATGCACACTCAATGACATT
>CACVCL010022626.1:0-35921 GCA_902729485.2 Mus minutoides
TAAAATAACCAATAAAAATTGTAAAAAAAGAAATTCAAGGACATCTTTAGTTAGATAGCAAATTCAAGTCTAGCTTTGAATGTATGAGATCATGTTGAGAATACATTAAGTACATGAAATAACATGTAGTTATTAAACTTAAAGAGGTCTATGCCTGACTGAAAATCTCATCTACCATTTCTGGTATAATGCCTTACTTATGGAGGCCCGACCACTCAAACACTCTCTGGACTATGGCAGAGCTTGCAGAAATGACAATGATTTATAGGATGATTGCTACTGGGCTTTCTTGTGATTAATAAAGAAGCTAAGCACACTACTCTCATTCCATCTGCTGGTATAAGTGGTTATTTCAAAAGTGCAAACTTAATTTTATCTCCAGGAAACACACATCCACATACACAGAGAAAAAAATTTCAGAGAAGATGAAAGGTTAAGTGCATCCATTTAATATGACAGTCCCTAAAAGTACAATTTTTTTTCTAATGAAGTGATTACATACAAATTCAAGCCACTCACCTAGTCCTTCTGAGCTGGGAGGATCATGAGAGGTGATGTATTTCAATTAGGTGGAAGTTAAATTGCTTCAACAAGAGACCCCAGGATGCAGTCCTCACTTTTCCTTTTGAGGTGATTGGACTTGCTTTATGCCACCAGCTAAGCACTCTAGTAAGCTCTTGCATCCTGATGAGTGTCTGAATTACCTACATAACTCAGTTGGTAGAAAAGAAGTAGAGAGAAAATGGAAAAGGTGTACCTGTGGTTTCGATGGCACCAGCATGGAATGCATGTTCATGAACCACATACCATGACTAAAAACTCTTGGGTTCATAGACACCCAAGGCAACCTTGTGTTCTCTATGGAAGAAGGAGAAAGTACATTTTTTTTGAACAATCAACAATCTGGGCCACATGATCCTGCACGTCTCCTTAAAAAGTGGAAGAAGTGGGCTGGTGAGATGGCTCAGCGGGTAAGAGCACCCGACTGCTCTTCCAAAGGTGATAAGTTCAAATCCCAGCAACCACATGGTGGCTCACAACCATCCGATTTGGCTCCCTCTTCTGGAGTGTCTGAGGACAACTACAGTGTACTTACATATAATAATAAAAAAAAGTGGAAGAAGTAACAACTGTGAAGGTAGCTCAGTTTGCAAAGTACTTGTGTAAGGATTAGCCCTGGCACCCTTGTGAAAAAGCTAAGGATGATGATGTGAGTGTATAATTTCCAATGGTAGGGGAAGTTGTAACAGGGGTGTCCCCATGGCTCCCTGACTATCTAGTCTAGCTTAATTGATGAGTCTCAGGCCAAGTAAGAGACTTAAAAAACCATGATTGTTGACTTCTTCCCTCTCACCTCCATATGAATGTGCATACTTGTGTATATGCACCTACACAAAGATGTGCAAACTCTACACACTTATGAACATATATTCTTCCCCCCAATAAAGAAGAATAGATAAAAGCCTATAGAACAAAATGACTCATCCCTACCACCATGCCATCTGATAAATATCAAAGTTACTCAGTTTATCTTCCAGCTCTCTCAGCATCCTCTCAGTAGTTATCTACTTAATGTTACACATTGCTCCTGGCTAGGAGATGAGATAGACAAGCCTATTGTACTCAGATTTTACCTTCAAGCCAGAGTAGGCACAAAAAACAGAAAGAAATACAGTAATTTCAATATCACAAAAACAAAGACCAGTGAGAGGGTAGGAGAGAGGTATCCATTGTGTTTAAGTGTTCATAGGGACTTCCAGGCTCTTACTTTATGCGTTTCTTGCCCATCTGGGTCTTCTATTAACCTGAAGTTCAGCAGAACACTGAAGAAAGCATTAGCTATCCCTGAAACAGCACACCAAGTCGAATCAACCACATGTGTTCTCTTTCTTGGTTTAGCAAGGCCTGAATGGCTCTGAGTGCTAATGGAAACTAGCAACTTTCAGTATCAGAATTTTGAATTTGTCTCAAATGAACATTGCTGGCAAACAACCAGTGATTATCAGGTGTCTGATGTGACAAGATTTTGATGTCTTAATTTAGTTCCTAGTGGGAGGATTACATGTCACACAAACCGCCTAGTGTCACAAGGAGAAAAAAAGAGCTGTGTATAGAGGCAGAAGTTGTAGGGGAGATTCGGAAGTAGGGAAGCTCAAGAGGTAGAGATAGATGGCCCTGGAGACTGTGCTGGGAGTTAAAGGAAAGAGCTATAGCAAAAAGGCTAAGGGTTACCAGCTGAAGGCAGGCAGGCAGGCTCCCTATCACAAGCCCAGACTCTGATTGCTTTAGAGAAATGCTTTTTATAAAGGAACATCTGAAACACAAGTCATCTACTCAATTAAAAAATATCATTCAGGGCAGTGTCTCTTGACCTTCCTAATGTTTCAACCATTTAATACAGTTCTTCATGTTGTGGGTATCCCCAACCATAAAATTATTTTTGTTGCTAGTTCATAACTGTAATTTTGATAATGTTATGAATAATAATGTGAATATCTAACATGAAAGATGTCTAATATGTAACCCCTGTGAAAGGGTTTTTCTGTCCCCAAGGGGTTATGCCCCACAGGTTGAGAACTGCTGACTGAGAGGTAGAAGAAATTATATAAATGGTTCATTTAGAACGGAGGATTCCACAATGTCTTATTTTCTGCATTTTAACCAGTTGGGAAACTTTGCATTAATCACCCTGTACTTCAAAGAGAAGCATCTCTAAGCTGTAGAAGTCATGTTGTAGATGTAACTATGACTTGGTTCCATAGCTCTGCATTTTGATTAGTTGTGCATCACTGCAGAAGGGGGCGGGGGAGGTGGTCAGAAGATTGTAAGAGCCAGAGGCACAGGAAGTTTGGTGTGAAATTGTGTCTCCTAGCAACGTTGGAAACTACACACAGAAATTCTCACCAACATGGCTGCCTAAACATGAAGTGAACAAGAACGATGTCAGTAAACATGCTAACGTGGAAGCGAGGAACTCTCAGGAGACCACACTCTTAGACAAAGAACTATAGGCAAAGAAGGAACACAGTTTCCCCCAAGAAAGGAGCACACCAACTAGGTATCCAATGCTCAGTACTGAAAACATTATGTATACACAATATATACATATATATATATATATATGCATATATTATGTATATGTGTGTTTTGGTAATAACAATTAAAGAAAAAGAATACTTAGTCAGGCGTGGTGGCGCACGCCTTTAATCCCAGCACTCGGGAGGCAGAGGCAGGCGGATTTCTGAGTTCAAGGCCAGCCTGGTCTACAAAGTGAGTGACAGGACAGCCAGGGCTATACAGAGAAACCCTGTATGGAAAAACCAAAAAAAAAAAAAAAAAAAGAAAAAAGAAAAAGAATACTTAAGCTATAAATTAGAACAAGAACAAGAAGGTAGTATATGAGAGAGCTTGAAGGGATGAAAGGAAGGGTGAAATGTTAACAAAAAATATTTATAACCTATAGTTGGGACATGGCTCAGTAGTAAGGTGCTTATTTAACATGTGAGGCCATAAGTTCAATCCTCAGCACCTCAGGAAAAGAAAATATCACATATACATGTTCCTAAGTGTAACCTGTTCAGTCCATGTAATATTACTTGTATGTATATTTTCAGGGTTGACTATTTGCCATTGGACAACCAATTGGTGTGCTCTTCCCCAAGGAAAAACCATCTTTCTGACTCCCAGCTTTCCTAGGTTGATTATAGTTCATTGTAAGATTGAGACCTTGTAAGCCTTTCTTGTCCATTTTGGAATGTCCACTGGTGTCATCCTTATTCAGCTCACATTTGGACAGTCATGCTGATGAGACCTTATAGGAATATATTCTGACACACTCTCACAACAAACTCCTTGATCCTCTGGCTCTTATGATCTTTCTGGCCCCTCTTCCACAGTGTTCCCTGATCCTTAGGTATTGGACTGTTTCATAGATGTATCTATTGAGACTGTACTCCACAACCATATCAAAGTTGGATTTGGTTTTCTGTGATGATCTTTATCTGTTGCAAACAGATTTCCTTGATTGGGGGGGGGCAAGACTACATTTATCTGTGGGTATGAGGATGTTTACATTGTTAGAGATTATGCTGGTTTGGTAATTGGTAGTTGTATATTCTCCTCTGATAATTATGACTCTACTATCACTGAATAGTTACTAGGTTTCTAGTACCAGGCATGGTTTGCCTCTTGTTTAGTGGGTTTTAAGTTTAATTAGGGAGCTATTGGTTACTCCCAAGGTATGTGTATTAAAACTTAGGGTTATCATGTCATGTTGATTGTTGATATGAGTCATAGGTGTCATAGCTGGGTGAGACTGTTGGTTGCCTCCCTTGGAACCTGAAAGCTTGTCCTCAGGTGTGGTTATTCAGGTCAATTACAGCTCAGGAGTTTTTGGGCCCTGTTTTTGAAGTAAATGGTTGCTGCTATACAACGAAACTTTTCCTGGGAAAGATGTTACTCACACATCTACTAACCATAGCTAGGGAGTCTATAACAAACCCAAGTACAGATTCTGCCGAAATTCAACTTGGTGAACCAATGAGTTTAATTTGAGTTATATTCAGAATTATGGGTGAGGGGTTACTTACCAGGCCAGAAATGACACAAAGACAGCAGCATCACTAAAGCTTACTTTAACATTCTCAAAAATCTGGAAACCTAGAACACGCTACATAGCCTGCAATCATCTCAAAAGTTAGAGAATATCTCTTCCAAGTGGCTCAGTTGGTCTGAATCTCTTCCAGGCTCTCTAGCTGGTTTGCACTTCTTCCATGCAGCTAGTGTGGTCTCAGAGTTAGCTTTGCTGCTTGGCTTGTCTGAGAGTAATTTTCAGAGGTCTTTATTGTTTACCCTGTCAGGGAGGAGCCTAGTGAGGCTGTTCTGTTTCAGGATCTCCCTGAAACTACTTTGTTTATCTCTTGCTTATTGAGCTTTCCTGAAGGATAGAATGTTTCAGTCTCAGTGGAAACTGCTAAACAATGCTGTCATTATCAACATGGTCTTATCGTTTATCTCTGGGAGGCAAAAATGGCAATAGCAAGAGCCTGTATGTTTTGGGAGTCTCTTGGAAAGCTTTAACCAACAAGTCAAGAGAAGACTTCTCATAGTCTGTTATTGGGATTTCTCTTAGGTGTTCTTTGATGCTTAGAGAAGCATTGTCAGCTCCAATGAGAAAAAGTTCTCTATCTATCTATCTATCTATCTATCTATCTATCTATCTATNAAAAATGGCAATAGCAAGAGCCTGTATGTTTTGGGAGTCTCTTGGAAAGCTTTAACCAACAAGTCAAGAGAAGACTTCTCATAGTCTGTTATTGGGATTTCTCTTAGGTGTTCTTTGATGCTTAGAGAAGCATTGTCAGCTCCAATGAGAAAAAGTTCTCTATCTATCTATCTATCTATCTATCTATCTATCTATCTATCTATTTATCTATCTATCTATAAAATTATGTGTGTTAAGGTTTTAAGGAATAAATAGTCAATAATATGATTTCTTATGGCTTTTCTAACTTTCTTAGTGTTATTTTACCCCCTTCGTCTTTCTTCTGTATTTACTTCCCTCCTCACCTTAAAGAGCCCCCCTTTCCTATTCCTTCTATCAGATTGCTTGTATCACGCTGTTCCCTCTCTATTGCTTCCAACCCCCCTGACAATGGTCGCATATTCCTTTTTTTTTTTTTTTTTTTTTTTTTTGTAATAATTAAGGACTATGTACTCATATCTGAAGACTTGGAGCTAGAAACTTTTTTTTTTTCAGAGACAGGGTTTCTCTGTGTAGTCCTGGCTGTCCTGGAACCCACTCTGTAGACCAGGCTGGCCTCGAATTTAGAAATCCTCCTGCCTCTGCCTCCCAAGAGCTGGGATTAAAGGCGTGCGCCACCATGCCCAGCTTAGGAATTTTCAATGAGAGAGAACATGTGATGCATATCTTTCTGAGTCAGGATTAACTCAATCAATATGCTCTTTTCTAGTTCCATCCACTTACCTGCAAAGTTAATAATCTCATTTTTCTTTACAATTAAAGAATATTCTATAGTTTAAATGTACCACATTTTCATTATACATTCATCAGTTGAAGTACTTTTTGGTTGTTTCTATTTCCTAGCTATTGTGAAAAGAGTAGCATGGCTAAGCATGTTTCTATGGAGTAGGATTGGAGTCCTTTGGGTACATGCTCACAAGTAGTATAGCTGTATCTTGAGGTAGATCTATTTCCAGCTTTCTGAAGAAATGCATGATCTCCAAGTGGCTTACAACTTTGCACTCCCACTATCAATGAGTAAGTTTCTCCATTTCTTACATCTTAAGAAGCATGAATTTTCATTTGTTTTATTGGTCTTGGCCATTTTAAGTGGTGTAAGATGAAATCTAAAAGTAGTTTTGATTTGCATTTCTCTGATGACTAATGATGTTGAACATTTCTTTATATCTTTCTCACGCATTTGTATTTCATATTTTGACAACTCCTTGTTTAGCTATGTATCCCATCTTAAAATTGTGTTATTTTTTCCCTTGATGTTCAGTTTTTGTAGTTCTTTATATATTTTAGATTCTATTCCTCTATCAATGTGTAATTGGTAAAGATATTTTTCTTATTCTATAGTCTGCTGATTTGTCTGAATGTTGGTATCTCTTGTCCTATGGAAACTTTTAAGTTTCCCGAGGTCATACTTATTGTTGATTTTAGTGGCCATGTTAATGATGTTTTATTCAGAAAATATTTTTTCTGTGCCAATGAATTCAAGCCTATTCCCTCTTTCTTCTCTATTAGATTCAGGGTATTTGGTCTTATGTTGAAGTCTTTAATTCATTTGGAGTTGAGTTTTGCACAGGGTGATGAATATGGGTCTATTTATATTCTGTGTGTAGCCATCCAGTCTGACTAGCACCATTTGTTGAAAATGTCTTTTTTTCCAGTGTGCATTTTTGGCTGGGACAGGAGAGACTCCTGGGATTTTTATGGGGGTGACCCTAGTTAAGACTCCTAGCAGTGGTGGATATGCTGCTGCTGTGGCCACCTCCTGTAGCCTGGCAGGACTTCCAGTAGAGGAAGGGGGACACCAACACGCGACAAAACCTTTGACCCAAAATTTGTCCTGCCTACAAGATATGCAGGAATAAAAATAGAACAGAGATAGAAGGGATGGCTAGCCCATCTTGAGACCCATCCTGTGGGAAAGAGCCAATCTTTGATGCTATTAATGATACTTTGCTATGCTTGCAGACAGGAGCCTAGCATAACTGTTCTCTAAAAGGCTTCCAGATGCAGAGATTCACAGCCAAAGATTAGGTGTTTTATTGAGAATTTTTGTATCTATATTAACAAGGGAAATTGGTCTGTAATTTCTGTCTTTGTTGCATTTTTGTGTGCTTTAGGTATCAGGGTAATTGTCATCTGTTAAAAACAACTAGGTAGTGCTCCTTAAATTACTATTATGAGGAATGTGAGGAATATTGGCATTAACTCTTTTAAAGTCTGGTAGAATGTCATGCTGAATCCATCTGGCCCTGGTCTTGTTTTGATTGGAAACTTAATTAGTACTTCTATTTCACATTTAGGATTGCAATATTCTCTTCGGGGATTTTTACCTTTAATGAGTATGTGTTGTCTTGTCCTGTACCTTTTGATTAGTTTTGATTTGAACCCTATCTTGTCAGATGTTAAAATGGCTCACTCACTTGATTCTTGAGTCCATTTGCAAGGAATACATTTTTCCAATTTGAAAATTCTTTCTTTAGCTCTGGACCCCATTTCAGTTGGGTTATTTGGATAGTTGGTATATAATTTCTTAAGTTCTCTATATTTTGGACACTAGCCCCTCTGTGAGAGATAGGGTCAGTGAAGATATTTTCCCAATCTGTAGGTGGCTGTTTTGTCCCATCGACAGTGTCCTTTGCCTTACAGAAGCTTTTCAGTTTCATGAGATCTTATTTATCAATTGTTGATCTTAAAGCTTTGAGCATTGGTATTTTCTTTCTTTCTTCCTTCCTTTCTTTCTTTCTTTCTTTCTTTCTTTCTTTCTTTCTTTCTTTCTTTCTTTCTCTCTCTCTCTTTCTTTTTTTTTTAAGAAAATTGTCTATTGTACAAATTCATTTAAGGCTATTTCTTACTTCCTCTCCTATTATATTAGTGTATCCAATTTTATGTTGAAGTCTTTGATCCACTTGGACTTTTGTGCCGGGTGATAAATATGAATCTATTTGTATTCTTTTACATGCAGACATACACTTAGACCAGCACCATTTGTTGAAGATGCTTTCTTTTTTCCATTTTGCCTTCTTTGTCAAAAATCAAATGTCCATAGGTGTGTGGGGGTTTATTTCTGGGTATTTGATTTGAATCCATTGATCAACCTATCTGTTTCTATACCAATATCATACAGTTTTTATTACTACTGCTCTGTAGTACAGTTTGAGATCAGGGATGTGATTCCCCATGAAGTTCTTTTATTGTTTAGGATTGTACTAGCTATCCTAGGTTTTTTTGTTTTTCCTTATAAAGTTGAAAATTGCTCTTTCAAGGGCTGTAAAGTATTGGAATTTCAATGAGGCTTGCATTGAATCTGTAGATTGCTTTGGTAAGACGGCCATTTTCACTATGTTAATCTTACTGATTCAAGAGCATGGGAGAACTTTCCATCTTCAGATATCTTTCTCAATTTCTTTCTTCAGAGACTTGAAGTTCTTGTCATACAGGTCTTTTAATGTCTTGGTTAGAGTTACACCATGGTATTTTACATTTTTTTGTGTGGCTATTTTGAAGGGTGTTGTTTCCTTAACTTCTTTTTCATTATATTTATTGTTTGTATATAGGAGGGCTACTAATGTTTTTTGAATTAATTTTATATCCAGCCACTTCACTGGAGGTGTTTACCAGCTATGTAAGTTCCCCTGTAGATTTTTGGGGGCTGATTATGTGACAGTGTAGCCATCTGTAGTATCACTTGTGACAGAACTAAAAATGTCATGGCAAGGACAATTAGGATGACTGTGGGTGGGCAGCAAAGGCCTCCTTCTAGGTAAGATCTGCTTTACTTTTAAAAGCACTTCTCCTCTGTATCATTACTTATTGCTGTTATCTTCATGATCAATACCTATTGAGAATAGATGATGCATCAGGAAATGTGTAGTGGTTTATATTCATTGATGCTCATTATTTACTGCATGTCTAAGAAATACAGAACAAAGTCAAGACTGCTGGAGTAAAAACTCTGAACACACAGTGCCTGACTCCCAGTTTATTTGATTTTCACAGAAGGTAGAAAACATTTGAGTTTTAACACCAACAATAGTGAAGTTAGCATACAACATTTAATGCAAGCTGAGACTAAAGTGAAGCTGATTGGGAGTACCAATTCTGATGAGCTCACTTGTATTTAAAGTGTTCAGACGTAATGTTTAATTAGGAAGAAAAGGAAAAAATTAAGGATTATATGACTGAGTAGAAGTAGACAGGAAAGGAGTCACTTAAGAAGACAATAGGTACTATAAGTTTTACATGTGTTTGCCTGATAAAAGCACCCTGCTTAGGGCAGGTACATTAATTTCCCACTTTCCTAGGTCCAGAGGACAGAAAGCTGTTATCTCCACATATAGGAGATTTCCTCTTTAGTTCCCAGAGGAGCCAGAATTTACGTCAGCTCTTTTCTCTAATGAACAATAAAGTCTTAATTCCTCTGTCTTTTCTAAGATGCTAGTGTGATAGGCTTTTAAAAGGCCCTATTAAATTCCCAAGTCAGTAATTTGTATTTCACTTTTTCTCTGTTAACATGAGGTCATGTAAACATTTCCAGAATCAGCTCAATTTGCAAGTCCACTATTGTTTCTCGTTATGAAGTATTCCATCTGAGTTAATCCACCACTGTTTGTTTAGCCATTTTCCTATTGTTGCCCATTTGGGCTTTTTCCAGTCGCTAATTATTATAAATGGGCTTTAAAAATGGGCTGGTGCTAGACAGCTGCAGGGCGGGGTCATCGCTGCTTTGTTATCACAGTCCCAGGATGCAGGCATGCTCAGTCTTCCTGATCTTCTCCTTCCCAGCCGTGTTCTGATAAAAGCATTTGAGCTCTGAAAACATTCCAGATGAAGTAACTTAGAGCCTGT
Source organism: Mus minutoides (assembly GCA_902729485.2). Lineage (NCBI taxonomy): Eukaryota > Metazoa > Chordata > Mammalia > Rodentia > Muridae > Mus > Mus minutoides. Next base: position 10,106 of record CACVCL010022626.1, read on the forward strand.
TCTTTACTCTTTTTCCTCTTCAACGTTGTCAGTCAAGAAATTTTAGGGCCATGTCTATAAATCTTCACAAAGTTGCTAACTAAATATCACACACACACACACACACACACACACACACACACACACACAATCTTGACTTCAGTTGATTTTCAAGTAAACGTTTTTTTCTCTCCACTGATATGTTACTTTGTTGAAAATAAGCAGTTTGGGATCCGCTGGTGAGATGGCTCAGTGGGCAAGTGCTTAGTGTGAATGTCTGATGACCTGAGTTTGACCCTGGGACCCATGTGAAGGTAGATGGACAAAAGGAACTCCATAAAGTTGTCCTTTGATCTCTACAAACATGTTGTGGCACATGTGTGCATGCCCTCACATACACACAATAATAAGTAAAAAATAAGTTAGGAAACGCTTAAAGTGATTTAATATTTTAAATTTAGTATCATGATATATATAAAATGTAAAAATATATGTATGAAGCACAAGACTTTCTTCCCAAGGTTTACCACTCACTACACAGATTATGCATTATATAAAAGTTGGAAAATACAAAACATAGATGAGACAGAGGGAAAAAAAAACCCGTTAATCTTCCAGCATTTCTTCCCATAACTAATACATGATATGTTCTCTTCCATTTTCTTCTGTGTAGATTGCTTTCTACATGCAGCAATATTCGAACAGTTTTAAATTTTTAATCATTCCAGAATTATTTTTAGGATGCATGGGAGATGGAAGGAGTTTAGTGCGACCAGAGTTCTCAGGTAGAATTACTCCCATGGGCCAGTCTGTCCTGGTCTCTTTTATAATGGATGATTCTGACGAAGTCCCATCAAATGATTTTTCCTTTCAGCATCTAGGGTCTCCCGTGTGGCAGGTAAGCACTCTCCCAATGGATTCCATCTGCATCCTTTGATTTCTATGAGGCTCCCACACCACAAATCCTCTAAACTTTACTCAGAAATTACACTTCTGTACTTCGCATCGTAGGTCAGAGACGGGAGTGAGGGTATGGTTCTGATCACTTTGGAAGCTTCTGTCTAAATCAGTGCAAGGGGAATGAATTTGAGATGTGTTATGCAAGGTAGGATTCTTTTCTGGAGATTCTCTGGGTAGTGTACAAGGAGGGCTAGAAATATCTGAGGAAACCTTTTTGGTAAGCTCTTTTCATTGCACAGGTATACATGCTTGTGGTAATGAGGTCAACGGCTGTAACTTTCCAGGATTTACCAGAGGACCTCAGTAAACTTTCAGAGCTCTGTCTGAGCCACCATTTTTCTAGGCTTGTCTGAAGTAGTCCTCTGAAGGTTGTGAGAAGAAGCCCTGGTCCTCTCTGCACTTTACCCTCTCTATTGGTCAGCACAGGTCTGAAAATCTCTTTCTAGTCTCCCTCTCATTGTGGAGCCTTGGGTTTATAACATATGCCCTGTAACTCTATTCCTTTTTTTGAAAAAGATTAGCAGTAGCAGCAGGATTTTATTTAATGTATATTTGCCAGGCATTGCTTTAAACATTTATAACTGATGATCTCATTTCACTATTCTTAATAACTTTGTGAAAGAAACACTATTATTCCCTCTCTTTTATGAATAAATGAACATGCACAGAGAGACTGACTCACCTATCTATGGTAACACAACTGTATGCTGTAGTTGAAATCCAAAGTCACACAGACTGCCAGTAAATATCAAAAAACCAAGAAAACAATCACTTATAGTATTTCTGTCACACTGACAACAATGGCAACATTATGGTTAGTATACCATTTGAAGGCATGCACAGTATGTTTGAGCCTAAACTCCAAGTAAATCTGGGACTGATGGGACCTTGTGATTCCTCACTTTACCAACAGAGGACAGTAATGGCGTCCATGTCGAGGGGTTAAAAGATTTAATTGAGCTGGGCTTGTGCTACAGGGTGGAGTTATTTTTCTTGTGATAAGACAAACATGGCTGATTATATTAATAATTTTTAACTGTATATAGATCCTATGATTAAGCACACTCTTGTGTTTACGTAAGTTTGGACTGTTTTTGATTTTCTGTAGCTTGCTTAGCTCAGAATTTGGCTTAGTGTAATTATTTAGTAACCATTCATTCCTTACCTTCGTCCATTCCTATTCCTCCCCCATCAGCCTCCACAAGCTAAGAGAATGCAGAGATTCCAATCACTTATTTTGTACAGCTTGAAAGGAAGAGGATGCGTATTCTGCCTCAGTTTCTTCACCTAGGAAGGCTGAATGAGCAGATTACCTACTTAATAGGTGTTTGTAAAGGAATTGACCTTCAAGAAGCTGCAGACTACCTCTCACATGTCAATTGCTCAGCACACAGTAGTGAGAGTTTTTATTTTATTGCCACTGTCCCTGGAAAGAACCTGCTTGCCTGGGTGCAGAGGAACAGGAGGCTGGCTCCAGCTCCAGATGGCTGCTCTCCTCCGTTCCCTGCTGCCAGCGCAGCAGTGTGTGCTTGGGAGAGACGGGACAATAGTGGGGGAGAGGAGGAGGGAGGTCTTCGAGAGCCCAAATGGCTTTTTGTTCCATAAAAAGCCTGGAATCAGGCTGCCATAACGGCCTGGGTATTTTTGTGTCTTTGTAGCTTCTATTTCCAGTGCAAAGTTGGCGTGGGAATGTTTTCCTTTATTTCAAGCCATAAGTAGTTGTTGAACAACAGCTGTTTTAAAAGATAATCTTTGAGGCACTGAGATGTGAAGAAACATTTAAAAAAAATATATCTTATTTATTGCCTGCCTTTATTTTACTATTATTATTTTTGCATGCACTCAGGATGTCATTTCCCTGGAAGTCTCTTCAGACCTTAATTCTTGGCTTTCAGCACCAGTTGAAACCACATTACTCCCTTCCTGACACCTCTCACTCACAGAGGAGCTTGCGTTGATTCCCTCTGACAATGTGAATGACATGGTGATAGGCTTGATTCCATCACTCTGATTTGACTGATGGTTGTTTTTAAAGAAGCCATGCCTCACCTTGACCTTGGGTTCCTGAATGATTCAGGCTTTTCCTATTGTCTTTAAATAGAAAGAACGATCATGAAATTTTCTCTTTGCTAACATTAGGCATCCTATTTCTTTGGGAAAGATTCTAAGTTGAGGTGAGGGTAGGGGGATGAGGGAGTGAGACGGTGGGAGTTGGAAGGCACAGCCTCATCTCCTGTCCATATGCAAACAGAGGCCATGAAGATATCTCTGTTGTCTGTTCTTTGGCTGGTAGAACACAGACAGAATCTTGGCTGGATTTCTTTGCCTCATGCCTCCTACATCTTATTCCTAGCTTCTATTTTATTTTTAATTTTCTTTTTTTTTTTTTTTTTGGTTTTTCGAGACAGGGTTTCTCTGTGTAGCCCTGGCTGTCCTGGAGCTCACTTTGTAGACCAGGCTGGCCTCGAACTCAGAAATCCGCCTGCCTCTGCCTCCCAAGTGCTGGGATTATAGGCGTGCGCCACCACGCCCGGCTTAATTTTCTTTTTTTACCAAATTGGAATACAGTAGAAAATTTGCTTTCTGTTTGAGTTAACCAATCATGTTTAATTGAATCTGTTGTTTGTCATTACAACCCATAATTCTTCCTAGGAGAATTTCACATTCTTCTGATAATTTCACGGATGTTTATAAACTTCAGTTTGCTGAAATTTCATGATTTATGCCTTTGCAACTCTTTGGAGTTTTGGTACCAAAGTCAGATTCCTACCCATTTACACTTTCTGTTTACATAAATACTGCTTCTTTCTAGCTACAGGGATTGGTTTAGGAATGGACATATAACTGGGTCAATGAAATTCAGACTAGGTAGTTTTGGACTTATGAGGAAGGAGATGATCCCATGGAACTAAAGTTTGTTATTTTTGCTGGGACTGCTAAGATTATACAATATTAAGAAGAATTTCCCAGGGATCACCAGGAAGGAGAGTTGATCTGGGAATTCCATCATATAGAGAAAAGTGAGGCTGAGAGTTAAAGAAAAGAACTCCCTGATGGTTTTGCTTGGGATGTGGGTTGAATTGTGCCCAGTGGTAAATTTAACTCCTGACACGTACAAAACAGATACCTTACGCCAAAGCAGCTATGAGCATGTCTCATGTATTAGTTTTTTGGGGTTGTCAGCAAAAGAACTATTAATACAACCTGGGAGGCTTAAAATAACAGAAACTATTGTTTCATAACCCAGAGGTTAGATGTCCCAATTCAGAGACAGACTTATGGATAGGAACTGAGTTGTGCTTCCATCAATGTATTGAAGCTATAACTTTTTTTTTGTGAAGTAGTTTCATTTTTGAAAATATCATATGAGCATTCAATGAAGTATGATCTCATTTACCACAAATTACTTTTCTAAACATGCTCCTTCCAACTTTGTTTCTCCCCCCTCTGATAGTCTAAGTCTAGTTAGTGCTGCCAATATATTCATAGGTGCAACCACCCACTGCACCATAAACAATACCTTAGAAAAGAAAGAATGAGCCACACCTTAGGAAAGAATGAGTCTCCCTTCCCCAGCAACTCTCCACCGTCTGGAGGTCAGCTATTTCATCTATGACAGGATTTTGTGTGGCTTGATTTGTTCAGGTCTTACATCCAGTAAACAGCATTTCATGGCATGCAAACCTCATCCTCTATCTCTTACATTCTTCTACTCATACTCTCTTCTGTGAGGATCTTTGAGCTTTGGTGAGGGTGGCTTGATATAGGTGCCCTGTTTAGAGCTGAATGCTCAGTGTCTTAGTCTCAGTATTTTAAGCAGTTATATCTCTCTCTATTGACTGCTACCCACTACATAAAGAAACTTCTCTGACAATGCTTGAGAGCAACCAGGTCTATGGGTATACACATAAACATATAGAAGGCATTTGACAGTATGACCATTTATCAAAATAATAAAATAGTAGGTTATACCTGAGGGAATCTACAATGCCCTCCCATCCAAGGACTATTGATAGTGATTACTGTATCAGGCATGAAAATTTCCCTCTTGTAGATCAGATCTCTAATCCAACCAGAAAGTGATTAGTTACCCTATAACACTCATGCTGCTGGTATACCAGTGGACATGACTTGCCTAGCAGGTTGATATTGCAGCATACAGTGTCTAGTGCTGAGTAAGAGTACTGATTTTCGTACCCAAGGAGCTGAAGGGGTCTTCAACCCTATAGATGGAAGAATAACCATGAACTAACTAGTACCCCTTGGGCTCGTGTCTCTAGCTGCATATATAGAAGAGGATGGCTTAGTTGGCCATCAGTGGGAAGAGAGGCCCCTTGGTTATGCAGACTTTATATGCCCCAATACAGGGGAACGCCGGGGCCAAGGGGTGGGAGTGGGTGGGTAGGGGAGCAGGGCTGGGAGGGGGGAGGATATAGGGAACTTTCTGGATAACACTTGAAATGTAAATGAAGAAAATATCTAATAAAAGTTGAAAAAAAAAAAAGAGTACTGATTTTCTTCCCCTTCAGAAGCCTGCTCAATACCTTCTGATACTGTGAAGTTAGCCAGTAAGAAATTTACCTATTGTTTTGAGTTTCATTTCTCTGAGTCTTACAGCTAAATGTATGGCATTTTTAGCAAAATGTATCTTACTGTGTAGTTATGGTGGGTAACCAAGGGCAACAGTAATAGCTTATGTTGTCTTGGAGACTTCTGAGGTCTTCTTGACACCAGAGGTAACCCCATGCTTTGTATTGTAATTTCCATTTAATAGCTGCTATCTTCTTGGAGAAGCCCTAACTCTTCATGTGACTGTGTTTGGAAATAGAACCAATAAGGAGCTGATCAAGGTTACATAAGTATATAAAAATGAGGTCTTTATCAGGTAGGATTAAGATCCTTATGATTAGAAACCTCCGAGGACTCTCCTCCTCATCCATCTGCAAACCAGTAAGAGCACTGTCACCAGAGACTAACTCCACTGATGCTTTATGTGGCCTTATAACCCCCAGAACTGTGAGAAAGTGCATTTCTATTATTTAATCTGTATACTTAGTCCAAGGCAACTGTTATATCATCTGGAATTACTCCCTCTGAACTCACTGGACCAGAATCCTTCCTTGCTGTCCTAGCTCTGGCAGCTTCAGTTCCTCATAGTACAGTGACATCTGTATTGTACACCTGCTTCTGCAATCGCATGATGTTTACCCCTTATATTCCATGTTTCTTGGATCTCATGGGGGCATATGGGCCAAAGGAATTATTCACACCACGCTCACTTCTTAACAAACTATGGTTGTAAACGTACATACTCCCACAGGAGGCACTGGGTGCTATATACCATTTTGTGAGACAGAGTTCATTCCCACACAGAAACTGTGAAGTTGGCTTGGTTATCATCACTGTGAGTAAGACCCAGAGGAATCACTTTCTCAAGACCCTGTGTAACAAGGATGGAGCACTGGTCTGAACTCTTGCAATGTGAAGATGCAGGTGCAATCTTCATTCCTGTAACTCTGCAGGAACTTTACCCAGAGACAGGGTCCAATCAATTCTCTAATTTGGTTGAGTTGGTTTGACTAGGATTCCTGTCCTTTAAATCACTCATTCCTCCCACCATTAGCTTCTTCTTTCCTGTGTCTAAGCATTTACTGACTCCCACATCGGTGGAATCATCTCAAGGGCTTCATTTAAACATGTCTCTGGGGGTATGTGTGCTACTGAAGGTTCTAGAATTACATCTTCTCGCCTCTGCTCCCTCCCCTTTTCACATCGATACTCTTTGTGTATCAGTTGCTGGCTTTTAACTAAGTTAGGAAGGAGCCAAGTAAGTAAATCAATACAGAGGGAGGCATGATTTATAGACTGTAATTTTCTTAGGGCTTTTTTTTTTTCTCTTGGAAACAGGTTATTAACCCATTGACTATCTGCCTGGAGGAAGTTCAGGTATTACGGCAAGGAAAGGGAAGCCATTAAGTCATGTAGAGGACAGCTTTAGGGAAGGGCTCTCTTTCCACATTCCTTTGACAATTCCAAACAGGTATGATGTGTGAAAGTTGCCGATTGAGTTTTCCTGTTGGGATTCAGCCGAAGTCTTTTCAGACAGTGGCAATGGGAATACACTTAAGAGTCTTGTCTAGTGGAGATTATTGTGTTGGTTCATTCTGAAAGCTGTCCTTTTCCAGGTAAAATTCTTTCTCCTTGGACCTCTCTCTGTTCTATCAACCTCCTTATCTTACCTGCAACAGAAATGTGACTCAGTTCTGTGTACAGACAGGTATTTCTTAGCCAATGCTCTCAGAATTGATTTCTCCCTAGGTAGCATTTGCTATTACAACAGCAAGTTTTTGTTTTTGTTTTTGTTTTCTGTTGTTATTGAGATAGGATATCTCTATGTGTCCCAGATGGATTTAGTACTTATTCTCTATACCATGGTGTCCTCAAAACTCATGATCCATATACGCCATCTCATAAATTCTAATATTGCTACACCCACTTCAAGGATAAGAATTTTTTTTAGTATATATCTGTTTGTATACACATGTATTTGTGTATATGTTTGCCCGTGCAGTATGATGACAGAAATTGATATTGGCTATCTTGCCATTGTCCTACTATTTTCCACCACATTTTTTTTTTTTTTAAACAGAGTTTCTCACTGCACCTGGAAGTTGATGTTTTGGCAAGATCAGCTGGTCATTATGTCCCTGGAATCTCTGTCTCTGTTTCTTCATTGTTGTTCTGGTGTCACAAGGGTCCAGTCATGCCTAGATTTTTATGTGGGTTTTAAGGTTTGAATTCAGGTCCTCATGCTTGTGCAACAAGTCCTTTACCAACTGAGTCTTCTCTGAAGTCCTAAAAGATTGTTTTCTAAAGGCTGGAGTGATTTTCTTTTGTCATGAGAATCTGAATTTCAGGAGACAGAGGTAAGTCTAGCTCATAGTAACTGAAGGTGATTTGACATTTGAATACCTGTAGTATCAAAAGAACTTGAACTGAAATTTCCATTGTGAAGTTTATTAGCTTAAGAACTACCAAAATATAAATCAGCCCAGGATTCTCACTCAGTTATAATGTAGATATTATATGATTTTGCTGTTATTATATGATCAGAGCTATACGGATAGTACCTGGATTAAAGGGCTTAATTCTAGCTCTTTAATACATGCTAAAATTGCATTGCTTTTACACTTTTGCTCAAAAGAAGAGATTGTCTTACATATAATTTAATAGTTAATAGATGTGTAAATTCTATTCATATAAAATAAGAAAGTTAAAGCCAATTAGATCACTGTATTTTAAAGTAACTATGCTCACAGTCATCTATTGGATGGAACACAGGGCCCCCAATGGAGGAGATAGAGAAAGTACCTGTTGGAAACAAAATAAAAATGGGGGGAGAGGGGGCCTGGTGGCCCTGGAGAAAGTAGGGGAGGACAAGATGCCCACTGCCCCGCCAGAGTTTCCCTATTCTCTGGTCAGTCAAGCGTGGGAAGGCTGCTACTTACCCTATCCACTCATCCCTGGGTGGGCATTCCTCTATCCCACTCCCCAGGGCATGGTCAAGGGGCAGCCCTGCCTGGGGACCCCTCTGGAGCTACTTAGATAAAGCCACCAGGGTTGTGGGAGAGAGGGAATAGGGGAAGAAGTTCCCAACAGTAACCAGAGTGTGCAGCGGAACTTGAAGGACAGAGACTGTCTATGGTTTAAGAGCTTTATTATAGAAATTCAGGGGAAAGAAAGAAGGTAGGAGAGAGACAGAGGGAGAAGAGAAGAGAAGAGAAGAGAAGAGGAGAAGAGAGGAGAGGAGAGGAGAGGAGAGGAGAAGACAAAGAGAAAGGGAGGAGGAGAGAGAAGTGAGAGGACAAAGGAGTAAGAGTAAGAGAGCAAGAGAGCGAGGTATGGGCTGAGAACCCCTTTTTATGGTCTTCACTGTTGCTAGGTAACTGGGGAGGAGTTTAGCCTGAAGGTCAGAAGCTTGGGCCATTGCTTATGTGACTACTGACCATGCTTCTCTTGTGGGGGCTGTGGGAGGTGATACCATAGGCAGGGGCTGGAGTTCTAGGAGCATGAGGGACCGCCTACCGTGTCATGTAGGTGAATTATGACCATCGGGGTTCAGACCTCAGCTTGACTGGAGACCAGCCTGCAATTCCCCACAAGTACCCAAGGAGCTGAAGGGGTCTGCAACCCTATACGTGGAACAAAAATATGAACTAACTAGTACCCCCAGAGCTTGTGTCTCTAGCTGCATATGTAGCAGAAGATGGCCTAGTTGGCCATCATTGAGAAGAGAGGCCTCTTGGTCTTGCAAACTTTATATGCCCCAGTACAGGGGAACACCAGGGCCAAGAAGTGAGAGAGGGTGGGTAGGGGAGAAGGTGGGGGGGAATAGGGGACTTTTGGAATAGCATTTGAAATGTAAATGAAGAAAATATCTAATAAAAATTGGAAAAAAATAAAGTAACTATGCTTCAAAGAGAAAAGATATATCAAAAACAATTTCCATGAATGGGCCTCCTTTATTTCCCAATAGGTCTGTGAGTGAAGGTAAGATGTGGCTTTCTTTGTGCCAAGAATCCTCATACTATGGCCCCTGATCAGCCATCTTAATTTATCTAAAATCCTCTTGCTGATTGGAATTGCTAATTGTTACCTGGGAAATTAGGAGGCTGTCCTCACCTGTTATTTATGGTCAGCAGCTCCTTTACCATTCAAATTGTTCTGACTGGCCACATTAGAGGTCAGAAGTACTAGGAAATCTAATGGGGGATTATGAATGTTTCATGAGAAGAGTCAGAAGAATGGGATCCTTGGGACTCTTCTTCTAAGAAGAGGTAGAAAAATTTCCCTCCTCATTTGAATAGGTAAGCTTGGAAGGGTCAGGGATGGAGAAGAGGACTGAGTTCTGACTGGGACACAGACTGTTTGGTTTGCAATCCAGTGGTGATTTCTAAATTTGTTTTTAATGTACTTTCCACATTTATTCCTTTATTAACATTAGCATTTGTTGCGTATCAAGCTCTAATTTAGGTGGTAGAGAAATGATAGTCAAACAAACAAACAAACAAACAAACATAAATTCCTGTTTCAACGAATTTAAGGATTTCACTATGTAGCATAAGCTGTCCTTGAACTCACTCTTTCAACTTCTACTACTGACTGCTGGGATGACAGTCATGCAACAGAGGTAAGATTTTAGCACAACTAAAATTTGTAGAAAGTTACAGCAACTTCCAGTGAAGATGAAATAGAAAATGCTTTTGTGAAAAGAAGACTTTTTGATTGGGTGTCCATGGGCAGATTTATCAAGAAGTTAACATTTGATTGAAACTCTAGAGAAGTCACAGACTGAAAATGGCTAGTTGTGGAACAAAATTCCAGGCTGAGGATATACAGCTAGGACAAGGATATAAGCTCAAAGCAAGTGTGGCCTCATAGATAAATGGCAGAAAGCCAGGATTTCAGGAGCAGTTACTGAGAAGAAAGGGGTTAAGGAGAAAATGGCAGGAGCATGGACCATTTGGTGAAGATCTTAGCTATGTCACTGGGGCATTTTAAGCGAGGGAGACAAAATCTGGCTTTTGTTTCACCATGATCCTCTGTGTTAATACCATCCTTTGTTTACCATGGCCATGTTCTAGAAAAATAATAACCTGTGGGAAGTCAAGGATTGATGTAGGGAAACCAGTTAGGAGTGTATTGCAGTAATTTGGAGGAGAGATGATAAGCCTGGTTCAGATAAGGGACAAAGCAATAAAAATTAAGGCAAAATAGAATTCTAGACCTGTCTCAAAGATATAGTGAATGAGGAAGATAGATCTGAGTTCTGTTGATGGATTGCACATAACACTAGGGCTTGTGGATGATATATTTTGATGTTAGTATCAGAAGGTATAGAATCACTGTTGGTTGAGATGGGAAGTTCTGTGCTCACGTGGTTCAGTGGCACTATCAGCAGACTTATAATAGGTATGATTAAGATATGATTAGAAATTCAAGCAGAGCCCACAACACCCAGAGGCAGCTTCACTCCCAGGCACTCCAACACTCCCAGGATCAGAGGATCAGAGGTGAGGAGGACACAACATCTGTCCCAACACTGGGAGTGACTGGGGCTAACAGGACCAGGCAGGCAGGAATTCTGCCAGACCAGTGGCATGGGCTCCTTCCGGTCTGTCTGGGCCCGTGCCCTGAGTAGATCTTGGGCACAAACTCTGTAGCCAGCCCCACAACACACAGAGGCAGCTCCACTACCATGTGCTCTAACATGCCCAGGATCCCAGGATCCCAGGATCCCGGGATCCCAGGAGCTTGGTCACACCAGGATCTCAAGGTCCCAAATGCAGCTTGACTCCCAGGAGCCCAGACACACCTAGGACCACAGGATCACAGGATCACAGAGACAGCTTGACTCTGAGGAGTTGTGACACAACCAGGATCACAGGAAGGACAGGCTCCAGTCAGACATAGCCAGGGCAGGTAGCACTAGAAATAACCAGATGGCGGGAGGCAAACATAAGAACATAAGCAAGAAACCAAGGTTACTTGGCATTATCAGAACCCAATTCTCCCACCATAGCAAGTCCTGGATACCCCAACACACCAGAAAAAGCAAGATTCAGATCTAAAATCACTTCTCATGTTGATCCCGCCTGACTAGAGGCTGGGATCTGTTCTGGCCGGGGCCACCCTTCCATCTTCCTCATGTTGACAATAGAGGGTGTTAAGAAGAACATAAATAACTCCCTTAAAGAAATACAGGATACCAAGGCGCCTCTCTTCCCAATGATGGCCAACTAGGCCATCTTCTGCTACATATGCAGCTAGAGATATGAGCTCTGGTCTTGCAAACTTTATATGCCTAGTACAGGGGAACACCAGGGCCAAGAAGTGGGAGTGGGTGGGTAGGGGAGCAGGGTGGGAGGAGGGTACAGGGAACTTTCAGGATAGCATTTGAAATGTAAATAAAGAAAATATCGAATTAAAAAAAAAGAAATACAGAAGAACACAGGTAAATAGCTAGAAGCCCTTAAAGAGGAAACACAAAAAACTCTTAAAGAGTTACAGGAAAATACAACCAAACAGGCAAAGGAAAGGAACAAAATCATCCAGAATCTAAAAATGGAACTAGAAACAATAAAGAAATCATAAAGGAAGGCAACCCTGGAGTTAGAAAATCTAGGAAAGAGATCAGGAGTCATAGATGCAAGCATTGTCAACAGAATACAAGAGATAGAAGAGAGAGAGTATCAGGTGCAGAAGATGCCATAGAAAACATTGACACAACTGTCAAAGAAAACACAAAAAGCAAAAAGCTCCTAACCCAAAACATCCAGGACATCCAGGATACAATGAGAAGACCAAACCTAAGGATAATAGGTATAGAAGAGAGTGAAGATTCCCAACTTAAAGGGCCAGTAAATATCTTCAACAAAATTATAGAAGAAAACTTCCCTAACCTAAAGAAAGAGATGCCCACGAACATACAAGAAGCCTACAGAACTCCAAATAGAGTGGCCCAGAAGAGAAATCCACCCCCCACATACTAATCAAAACACCAAACGCACTAAACAAACAAAGAATTTAAAAAGCAGTAAGGGGATCTTCCTTCTGAGCCCAGGGGAGGCTGCTGGGGGCTCCAGAGTGCTCTCCACACTGCAGGACCTTGGGATCACCTCTGGATCACCTCGGGATCACAGGTGAGTGGAACACAACATCAGCTTCAAGAAATCTTGAAGGGTCTTGTGCTGGCAGGAACAGGGACAAAGGAACCCCGCCTGACTAGAGGCTGGGATCTGTTCTGGCCGGGGCCACCCTTCCATCTTCCTTCTGAGCCCAGAGGAGGCTGCTAAGGGCTCCAGAGTGCTCTCCACACTGCAGGACCTCGGGATCATGACTTTGAAAGCCAGAAGAACCTGGGCAGATGTCGTACAGACCCTAAGAGAATAGAAATGGCAGCTCTGGGTACTATATCCAGCAAAACTCTAAATCACCATAGATGGAGAAAACAAGATATTTTATGTCAAAACCATGTTTACTCAATATCTTTCCACAAATCCAGCCCTAGAAATGATAATAGATGGAAAACACCCACACAAGGAGTGAAACTATAACCCAGAAGCAAGAAAGTAATCTTTCAACAAACCCACACAAACATAATTCCCCCTGTAACAAAATTAACAGAAAGTAACAATCACTTTTTTCTTTTTTCCTATTTATTTATTTATTTATTTATTAATTATTTATAATAGATAATTTCTTAATTTACATTTTAATTGCTATCCAGAAAGTTCCCTATACCCTCCCCCCTCCCTGCTCCCCTACCCACCTACTCTCACTTCTTGGCCCAGGTGTTACCCTGTATTGGGGCATATAAAGTTTGCAATACCAAGGGGCCTCTCTTCCCAATGATGGCCGACTAGGCCATCTCCTGCTACATATGCAGCTAGAGACATGAGCTCTGGGTGTTCTGGTTAGTTCATATTGTTGTTTCTCTTATATGGTTGCAGACCCCTTCAGCTCCTTGGGTGCTTTCTCTAGCTTCTCCATTGTGGGCCCTGTGCTCCATCATATAGATGTCTGTGAACATCCACTTCTGTATTTGCCTGGACTGGCATAGCCTCATCCGAGACAGTTATATCAGGGTCCCTTCAGCAAACTCTTGCTGTGGTATGCAACAGTGTCTGGGTTTGGTGGCTGATTATGGGATGGATCCCTGGGTGGGGTAGCCTCTGGATAGTCTATCCTTTCATCTTAGCTCCAAACTTTATCTCTGTAACTCCTTTCATGGGTATTTTGTTCCCTATTCTAAGGAGGAATGAAGTATCCACACTTTGGTCTTCCTTCTTCTTGATTTTCTTATGTTTTGCAAATTGTATCATGGGTATTCTAAGATTCTGTGCTAATATCCGCTTATCAATGAGTGCATATCTAGTGACTTCTTTGACAAACACTTTTTAAAAATATCTGTTAATATGGAAATTAATATTACCAACATATCCTAATCAGTTGAAATAAAAAATATGAGGAATTAGAAATTTGTTGGCTGTCATCCAGTGGTCTCTCAATTTGGTAATGGGAGAAATAGAACCAATATTGTACAACACATATATACTTTCTGCTTGTTTGTATGTGACAGGGTCTTACTGTGTGCCACAAAATGGTCTTGAAATCATGCTTCTTCTATCTCAGCTTCTCTATTAGTAGGAGTGTTTATTAATGTTTTTACACATATACTATGGTTTTCAGAACAGTTTACAAATTTCAAAATTATTTATATAGCCAAAAGAAACGTAGACAATTAATTTTGTAGGTGGCTTGTAAGAGCACAGCAAAGGGTGAGACTGAAGGCTTTGCTTGATATTTATAATTATTGTATCAATTTTGAAGAAGAGGACTTTATAAGTTACTCTTATTCTGAGATGAATGCTTTTCAAAACCATCACAGCCAATTCACCAGTATCTTATCCTCACCTAATGTTTGTGCCACCCTCCAAGCAGAACCATTGTTCATTGAAACAGTTGATGAATGACTTCACTGGACCAACCATCTTAATACACACATTATTTCTTAAATGAATGTAACCTGTTCCCTGCCGGCTGAGAATGATGACAGTCACTCAAGTCAAATAGCTTTGACCATAGCAGGAAATCTGTATCCAAAAATCGTGCCTACAATTCATTCCTTGGTGCAGCAGAACTGTCAACTCTTAGCTTATCTACTATGGAGATAAAATCCTTTGGTGATGTGCGGAACATTCAAGTACAGCCTTATTACAATGAACTCCAATGTCCAAAAACTGTTCTTATTTTGTGTTTATACCACAATAAGAGCCAAGATTTTGAGCTCTACAAACAAAACAAATAAACAAAAGACTTTATTTATGTTCATTAAAAAACTAATAGTGATATATTATTTTAAAATATCATACAGTTAATATATTTGGAGTTTTTAAAAATTTATATTGAGAAAAATGTATGTATTTTCAGTATTGCTGTAGACAAACATCTACATAAGACTGTTTAATTAATTGTTGTTTTATATCAAACAATTTTTATAATGCTCATTTTTATTGTTACAAAATTTTATAAATTTTAAGGAATATGATAAAAAGGAGAGGTATTGCAGGTTTTGAATGGGGGGGGTCTCTGGAAGGAGATGGGATACAAAAGGGAAAGAAGAATGTAAGAATGTGATGTAAGTCTATTTACTCAAAGTATGTTTTTAAATGTTAACAAGGTGAAATTATGTTCCTTTTCTCATCATAATGCAATAAAACTTAAATTAAAGAAAGAAATTCAAGCAGAGATATAAAGCAGTATGTTAGATGTAAATATCTATGCTAAATGTAGGGAGCTGAGCCAGGTCTATAAATTTTAAAATCAGGTTCATCTAAACAAATGTATGAGAATCAAACACAGGAGTAAAGATCTGAGGACTGAATCCCAAAAGTCTCTTTCATTTAGGTCCAAGGCACTTCTGAAGGAACAAAAAAACCAGGTTAATATTTTTAAAAAGTGTTTGTCAAAGAAGTCACTAGATATAGACATAAAGGTCAGAGGTGAAGAAGGTAAGCAAAGAGTCCTAGGGGACAAATAATGCAAATGATGAAAGGAAAAGGGAGTCATCACCTGTGTTTGTGTTAGTAAAGGTGAAGTAAGTCCAAGATTGAGAGCATCCATTGATATGAGTCAGATAGAGGTTACAGGTGATATTGGAAAAGCCAGAGACAAAAGACTAGTGAATATGGATTTAGAAGAGAATGCTAGGGGAGAATATAGATTTAGGGAGTTCAGATACTTTGTTTAGTGAGTTTTTCTAAAAGAGATACAAAAAGACTGGAGAGAACTCTTATTTTAAGAGAGAGAATGGCATACATATGGTGATAGAAGTGATCTTGTGGAAATGGGAAATTAAAGATGCAAGAGAGAGAGGTGAAAATTGTCAGGGGATTAATGTCCCTGAGAAGATAAGAAGTGTGAGATCTAGTGCACAAAGAGAAGATTGGTCCTCTACAAGAACATGGATGTGGGAAGGATGGTGAGAAGTTAGGGACCAGAGTCAGGTAAGTAGGTGGCTGTGGTGTAGGAAAGTTGCACAAGTTCTTTTCAGTGTTATTTGTGAAATAAGAATCATGTTCCTTAGATGTGGGTGAGTCAAGACCAGCAGTGTTGAAGGTTTGAGGAGTAAGAGACAGGGTGGCATAGTTGTCTAAAAGAATAAAAAAAAATTAGAGAAGTATAATTGCCATACAGCATTTGGGGCCTTGAGGATAATGAGAAGATAATGTACCATAGCATGTTTTCCTGTTGGCTGAATGAGTAACACTGCAGAGAAGCCAATGGGCTATACTGAGTTAGAACCATGGTATAGTGAGGTAAAATAACAGAGCAAGTGAGAGGCAAGGGATACATGCAAAGGGATTGTAATGATGACACATTTGTGGGTCTAGAGCCACTGGTTTGAGTGTTGTTGACATGTCAGGAGCCATGCCTTTAAAGAAAAGTGACTCTCCCTTTCCCAGAAGCCATCAGCTCATATGTATGTATGTATGTATGTATGTATGTATGTATGTATGTATGTATTTAAATTTATTTACATCGCAAGTGTTATCCTTTTATCCGGTTTCCCCCCTCCCAGAACCCCTATCCCATCCCTCCCCCTGCTTCTATAAGGGTGTTTCTCCACCCACCCACCCACTCCCTCCTTCCTGACCTCACTGGGCATATATAGGACCAAGGACCTCTCTTCCCCTTGATGCCTGACAAGGCTGTCCTCTGCTAAATATGCAGCTGGAGCCATCCAGCCACTCTTTTTAAAAAATTAAAATGAACTTACTTGTAATTAAAGCTACATAATGAACATGAGATAAAATGATGCCATGACAAGATAGAAAAATAAATAGCTGAAAGACCAAAGAATTGGTTAAAACTTGAGTTCAGAGGTGATGGATAAAGTATAATATGTGAATTTCTGGTTTTGTAATGACTGCAATTATTTATTCTGATAGGTATGGAGTAGAACCAGCATACTTCAAGACTGTGAAAGGGAAGGAACACTAAAGGATACACACAGTCCAGGATTACAATGGGTATATTGAGTTTTAAGACTCAAATTGAGTTGAGTTGAATATGATGATATGAGTTGCATTAGAAATGGTGGCCCAGGAGTTAATGTCTTTAAGAGCTGAAGGTCAGTGACTTAGCTTTTGAAGGGGTGGAATAAGTGACAATAACAGACAGGGTTAATGGGATATGTAATGGCTGTTTTTAATAAATCAATGATTTTATTAATTTGAGATTTTTATACATGTACTAAATATATTTGATTATACCAAACCCTTCTTCCTCCTATATTTACCTCCTTATCCATTACTCACTACCAACTTTTTGTCTTTTTTTTAAAACTTTTTATTATTATTATTAAAATAACTCATGAAGTCAAATTTGTTCTGCCCACATAGTCATGGGTTTGGGGACCCTGATTTAAGTGTAGTTGACAAGTCAGGGCTCATGCCCTTAAAGAAAACGAACTCTTCCTTACCCAGAAGCCACCAACTCTTCTTTAAAAAAATTAAAATATAATTACATAATTTCCTTTTATTTTCTTCCCTTCTTCCAATTATTCCCATGACCCCCAGATCCTGCCATCTTCTTCCTCTCAAATTTCTGGCCTCTTCTCTTTAAATTGACATAATACACACACACACACACACACACACACACACACACACACACACACACACGATATATTTATATATTAATTAAATGATATATATCAAATACAGCATATGTATATATGTATATGTATTCTTCTGCGTCTGTTCAATCATGTACATGATTTCAAGCCTGACCACTTTGTATTGAATAACCATTTAGGGCTCCTTCCTGGGAGAAGTCTATTTCCCTCAACTCATAGTTTCAGCATCCTTTAGTTGTCTATAGTTCTTTGTATAGGGGTAGGGCTCAAAGAAATTTCCCACTTTGACATTAGCATGTCTATTGGTGTGGTCCTTGTTCAGGTCTTATTTAGGTAGCCATATTATTAAGGTATCATGGCTTCCTCATCACTTTTTTTGGAAGCCTAATCTTACCTCATACTCCCTGATCCCACAGCTCTTACTGTCTTTCCACCATCTCTTCCATGATATTCCCTGAGTCTTAGGTGCAGGAATTGTGTTGTAAATCTAGTCATTGGCATTGAGTACCCTGGTGTCAGTTGTTTTCTGCATTTTACTCATTGTGATTTTCTGTAATAGTCTTTGCTTGTTGGTGAAGGTTGAGAGCTACACTTACCTGTGGCTATAAGGATAAGTATTTGTAATGCAGTTAGGGATTATGTTAGGTTAGTAAAGTGGTAGTAGCAGGTTCTTTGAGAAACATGATCACACTAGCACTTGGTAGTTGGTTAGGTTTCAGCATGATTTCTCTCATGTTGAGTAGGCCTTAAGTTCAATTAGACTGTTGTTGGTTATTGTCAATATATGAATGTCACTACTGTACCATTAGAGATAACTTACCATACTAGTTGGTATGATTGTAGGAGAGACTTCCTGTTTTCTCAGCTTGAGTTGGTTAGGAATGCCCATGAAGAGACTTCTAATTTTAAGATGTGGAGAGGAAGGGTCACAGTTTGCTTCACTATCAAAGCAGAAAGAAAGGCATCTACTCCAGCTCCAGGTCTACTAGGTCAGGAGTGGAAGAGAAGATAGAACTTGTAATGGTCACAGTGTCCTCAATGAGAGGCCAGGTCTCAGTAAGAAGGTGAAGGAAATGCTGCTGGAAGAGCTTCAACACAAAGCAAAGTGTACTGATGAGAGAAGTTGAGTTTCAGTCTCCATGAAGTGACTGAAGGGAAGGGGAATAGGATGAAAGATAAGCTCATTACATGTGATAAAGCTGTACAGTGGCAGGATTGGAGAGATGGTGCACAGAAGTGATGTACTAGTCTTAGATTTAAGAAGATGACTGATATGGATAGGGATGAAGATCACAAGCCTGAGATATAATCTGTGTTAAGACATGGGGGCAGGAGGAGACATAAAGATTATTTTAGACCCAACATTCACTCTTCCCTTAGACCTAGCAAGATGAGGTAGGATGGATTTAAGTAATTGTCATTGGGCTGAATTCAGGGCTATGGCTTTCTGCTGTTGAACAAGGCTTTGTTTCTGATTAAGTACTTTGGAGAGGTTTACTTCTCATTTAAAAATTTCTCCTCAGCATTTTTTTCCAGCTCTTCTGCAAGGCACCTGTGATCTGTTCTACGTAGTTCCCATATCACCATGTCACCTGTCTAGGCAGGCTCAGGATAAAAGCCAGCTGCAACTAGTTCCTGGTTTATTTTGCAACCCCCTTACCTAACTCTTCACCATGTCTCTTTTTGGCATTTTCTCTATCACTTACCGACCTGTGGATGGCAAATAAGTTTCTTCTATTTATATGTGTGGATACTAGGAAGAAAAGATAGACGTTGCTGCTTAGTTTTCAGCATCAGATGACTTTTGCATTTGTGAGTGGATGACCTGCTGGGGAACTGCAAAGTCTAACTGCAAGGGAAGGTAGCTTAGGCCAGGAGAACCTCCATAGGAAAGGCTTTGGTTTGAGTTTGCAATTCTATTCATCTCCTTCAGGCTGCATAAACTTAGGGAAGTGATTCAAACATTTAAGCCTTTGAATTTTTTGTCTTGATGAAAGGTGTGCAATTTTAAGCTGTTGAATAATAAATAGGCCTGTGATTTATGACATTCAATTTACATAATTCTTAGTAGTTTTAAAATAAACATTAGCTTCTTCAAACTCTCTCTCCCCCTGGGTTCTGGTACTTTATACTTTCCTAGTACTATTTTAAAATATTTATTTTCTGCCCCCCTTTTCATGGCTTACATCTACTTCCTTATCAATGTGTTCGTTCTGAAGCTTCTAAATATCTTAAAAACGAAGATGCTTGAAATCCTAGAGCTTTGGAGGGGTAGACAGGTGAGTCAGATCAAAGTCATTCTTGGTTACACAGTGAGTTCAATGCCAGCCTGAGCTACATGAGACTCTGTCTGAGAAAACTAAGTCAAGCCAAGCCAAATCAAGCCAACCCAAACAAACAAACAAACAAACACACAAACAAAATCACCAGAGTAATAAAAATGGTCCTGATCACCAACAAGAAACTCCCAAATTAATTTCTCTTTCCCCAGTGTACAGGATCCAATTCCTTCCGTGTATATGCCTGTTAAGTACAGATCTAAGTACACTGGCTTCTCTCTGAGCTCCAGTAAAACACACACACACACACACACACACACACACACACATACACACACACTGACACATACAATACATGTCAACATCTAGGCATCCCAAAGATATCTCAGTTTCTATTTGGCTACACAAATATTTATATATTATTTTGATCCCCAATTGACTCATGAGACTTCCTTGCTTCTTTTCTTTCCCTCATCACTCAAATTGAATATATCCTATTGTTTCATTGATGCTGTTAAAACCTCAGCCTCCTCTACGTGCTGCTAACTTCTTTTCTAGCCCAAGCCATCCTTATCACTACCCTGGATCTCTACTTTGAAAAATCATCATGAACTCCATTCTTTCCCTTCTCATCCATTCTCCATAGAAGTAGCAAGAGTTATATTTTGTGAGCTGTTTGTCCACATGTCATCTCATGATGAGTCAATTCCCGTGGAATGAAACTGTCTTGGTGATTTCTCATGGATGCCCACCATGGCTCTGTAGATGCTGTTCTTCCATACCCATTCTCTATTCCAGATTCATCTTGGTACCTCAGTGTTTCAGCCACAGCATTAGCTCCCACAATACATGTTTTCTCCCACAAAAGGACATTATCCATGCTTTCCTATAGTTAAGTTCTATTTATTTATTTTTAGAAGTTAACTCAAAACTTCCTTTCATAGGCAATTGTTTCCTGGTCTTCATAGACAAAATATCCCCAGACATCAGCGTTTTAGTTTCTTTGGATTTTTTTTTTAATTTTATTGCACAGAGAGCAATTCACAATTAATACTCCTTTGGGCAACACTTCATTATTGCCACTATGTTCCACTAAATGCTATAGTTTAGGAGGACCCTCACCATGTCTGATCTTAGTAAATACTGTATCCCTTTTCATAGATCAGTGCCTGACTCAAAAAAGTATTTGTTTAATACATGACAGAATGATAGATTTTATTACTGAGCACTTACTTTTGGTAGGCAATTTGGCAAACACTTTATAACTATTTACCGTTAATAGAAACATTCTACAGTGGCTATTATTATTACATTTTATTTTACAAATGAAGAAACAAGAATAGAATTGCTAATGGATTTAACCAATATTACCCTGGATGGCTAGAATCTAGCTCTATCTGTCTATCTGGCTGCAAATTTTTTTAAATCTTTTTTTATTAGATATTTTCTTAATTTACATTTCAAATGCTATCCCAAAAGTTCCCTATACCCTCCCCCTGCCCTGCTCCCCTACCCCACTCATTCCCACTTCTTGGCCCTGGCTTTTCCTGTACTGGTGCATATAAAGTTTGCAAGACCAAGGGGCCTCTCTTCCCAACGATGGCCTACTAGGCCATCTGCTACGTATGCAGCTAGAGACACGAGCTCTGGGGGTACTAGTTAGTTCATATTGTTGTTCCACCTATAGGGCTACAGACACCTTCAGCTCCTTGGGTACTTTCTCTAGCTCCTCCATTGGGGGCCCTGTGTTCCATCCTATAGATGACTGTGAACATCCACTTCTGTATTTGCCAGGAACTGGCATAGCCTCCCTCAAGATAGTTATATCAGGGTCCTTTCAGCAAAATCTTGCTGGCATATGCAATAGTGTCTGGGTTTGGTGGCTGATTATGGGATGGATCCCCAGGTGGAGTAGTCTCTGGATGGTCCATCCTTTCGTCTTAGCTCCAAACTTTGTCTCTGTAACTCCTTCCATGGGTGTTTTGCTCCCTATTCTAAGGAAGAATGAAGTATTTACACTTTGGTCTTCGTTCTTCTTGATTTTCTTTTGTTTTGCAAATTGTAATCTTGGGCATTATAAGTTTCTGGGCTAATATCCACTTATCAGTGAGTGCATATCAAGTGAGTTCTTTTGTGATTGGTTTACCTCACTAAGGATGATATCCTCTAGATACATCCATTTGTGCAAGAATTTCATAAATTCATTGTTTTTAATAGCTGAGTAGTACTCCATTGTGTAAATGTACCACATTTTTTGTATCCATTCATCTGTTGAGGGACATCTGGGTTCTTTCCAGCTTCTGGCTATTATAAATAAGGCTGCTATGAACATAGTGGAACATGTGTCTTTATTACCAGTTGGAACATTGTCTGGATATATGCCCAGGAGAGGTATTGCTGGATCTTCCGGTAGTACTATATTCAATTTTCTGAGGAACCACCAGACTGATTTCCAGAGTGATTGTATCAGCTTGCAATCCCACCAGAAATGGAAGAGTATTCCTTTTTCTCCACATCCTTGCCAGCATCTGCTGTCACCTGAATTTTTGATCTTAGTCATTCTGACTGGAGTGAGGAAGAATCTCAAGGTTGTTTTGATTTGCATTTCCCTGATGATTAAGGATGTTGAACATTTTTTCAGGTGCTTCTCAGACCTTTCGTATTCCTCAGTTGAGAATTCTTTGTTTAGCTCTGTACCTCATTTTTTAATGGGGTTATTTGCATTTCTGGAGTCCAGCTTGTTGAGCTCTTTGTATATATATGATATTAGTCCCCTATCAGATTTAGGATTGGTAAAGATCCTTTCCCAATCTGTTGGAGGCCTTTTTGTCTTATTGATAGTGTTTTTTGCCTTACAGAAGCTTTGCAAATTTATGAGGTCTCATTTGTCGATACTTGATCTTACAGCACAAGTCATTGCTGTTCTGTTTAGGAATTTTTTCCCCTGTGCCCTTTGAGGCTTTTCCCCACTTTCTCCTCTGTAAATTTCAATGTCTCTGGTTTTATGTGGAGTTCTTTGATCCAGTTGGACTTGAGCTTTGTACAAGGAGATAAGAATGGATCAATTCGCTTTCTTCTACATGATAACCCTGGCTGCAAATTCTATGACCTTGACACTCATGCTATAGTGCCCGTTGTGTCTTCTTAAATGTAAAACTGTTTTCTTTTGGACTATTAGGGATTGGAGAAGGGTCCCATGGAGAGATAATCAGGAGTGGTTAGAGGAAGGTAGATTGACAAGATCAGTGGCTCTCACTAAATTATATGATTAGTATCTTAATTACAATAACAGAAATTTCTTCTGGCAAGTAGATGTCCATAATCCTCCTATCTTGAATTAAATTAATCTGCTCCTTTTGTGGTGATGCTCCTTTCTTCCCTCTTCCTCTATCACTATTTATGACTTTAGTAACAGTTCTGTGGGGTTGTTGTGAAGTTCCTGTGATTTCAGGAATGTTAAGGGCAGTATGTCTGTGAAGTGTATCATGATTATCAAGTATAAAATTCAAAAAGACCACTTTAGTTATGGTTGTCTTTTGTCCTGTATCCACATACCATATTCCACCCCCAGCTGTATATGAAAAACTATCTATTTCACAGCACTAAGAAGACAAAGCATGACTTTTCCATGCAGACCCTGGAGTAAGGAAGAAATGACAATGTTGCACTATAGGAAAAGCATTTGAGTTTATATTTATATGCCTAATGGATCAGGGTTAGTGGTTAGATCCATCAGTGGTTAAAGTGCTGAGAATTGGTGACTGCTGATTGCCCATGCAACATTTGTATATCACTCTTCATAGGAAGAGAGAAAAAGGGCATGACTACTCTCCCAGAGGTCCTGAGTTCAATTCCCAGCAACCATATGGAGCCTCACAACCATTTGTAAAGGGATCCAATACCCTCTTCTGGGAAAGATGGGAAAAAGTTCTGTGAAGCCCTGTTATCTTAGCATGATATGGCTATTACACTCATGAACATAGAGCATCAGTGATTACTTGCATAAGTCCTGCACAAGATGTTCTTTCAATATTCATTCATGAATAGAGGAAGAGCTCACAAGTCCCTATCCATCTCTGAGAAGCTATACATTTTGCTAGGAGAATATATATGGAACATTGGTTAAGTTTGTGTGCTGCAGTAAATGATTCTAAGCTATGAATCAATCATGTACTTCTTTTGTGTCCTGGATGGACTATGGACCTTTATACATTTAGTGTGTGCTTGTGTGCATGTGTGTGTCTACACATTTATATATCTAAAGTAAAATTTGAGTATTCAGACCAAATACCCTGATGCCTCATTCTACATTCCCAGGATTTTCTACATTCCCAGGATTTCCTCTAGACCACACCTAACAGAATCTATCATGTCCTTTGTTTACTCTTTGTTCTCTTCTCCTTTCCCTTCTTCCCTCTTGATTTTCAGTTACTGGTATATTTTCACCAGTAGGTAGCTGTTGTCTTGTTATCTTACTTGATTGTCATTCATTCGTTTGTTTGTTATATATGTGTATATGTTACATACGGAAACATATATGTCTATGTAAATATATGGAGATAATGGAATATCAGGTGTCTTTTCTGTAATATGTGTTATATTCCTTTTCAGGCTCATATAGTGAACCTGGCCAGCAGCCAGTTAGCCATAGTGATTCTCTGTCTTCACTCTTCCCAGTGCTGAGATTATGGGCATGTAGGTAGGTAGACCCAGATTTTATGTGAGTACTGGGTATTTGAACTCATGTCCTCAAACTTGTTCAAGTATTGTTTTCTGCTGAGAAATGTCCTATACCCTACTTGTACCCTTTACATTTGTTTTCATTTTTCTGGCAGGATCTCAAGATGTAGATCTGGCAGGCTTTAAACTTATAGAAATCCTCCTGCCTCTGCCTGTGCCTCTAGAGGGCTAGCATTAAAGGTGTGCACCACTGTACCAGATCTAATTGTTTTTGTAAATCCGCTAACACATAGGAATGTTTTGTGGATTTTTTGTTGTTGTTTTGTGTGTAAATCTTTATGTCAAAGAAATTTTGTAATGCTGTATCATTTTATTTTTCTCGTTGGCACAGTGTCTATGATATACTTACTTTAACCTCTGTATAATTCTATATTCCTTTGCTTAATTTTCCTTTGCCCTTCTTGTCTCCATGACTTGTATTTCTTCTATGTGAACTCTTTTTACAGTGCTAGGCTCCCTCTTCTGGCTACTCACTGCATTTGTTCACTATTCTATTACTGTAATTGCAGCTTTCTTTCTTTCTCTTTCTTTCTTTCTTTCTTTCTTTCTTTCTTTCTTTCTTTCTTTCTTTCTTTCATTTTTTTCCTTTTTTTAATTAGATATTTTCTTTGTTACATTTCAAATGCTATCCCCAAAGTCCCCTATACCCTTCCCCTGCCCTGCTCCCTAACCCACCCACTCCTGCTTCCTGGCCCTGGCATCCACCTGTACTGGGGCATATGATCTTTACAATCTGGGCCTCTCCTCCCATTGATGGCAGACTAGGCCATCCTCTGCTACATATGCAACTAGAGACACAGCTCTGGGAGTACTGGTTAGTTCATGTTGTTGATCCTCCTATAGGATTGCAGACGCCTTTAGCTTCTTGGGTACTTTCTCTAGCTCCTTCATTGGGGGCCCTGTGTTCCATCCAATAGATGACTGTGAGCATCCACTTCTGCATTTGCCAGGCGCTGACTGTTGGGGTCCACTGCCCGCAGTGGACTGGGTTCCTGGAGGATTGGCCCGAAGCTGAAATGAAACTAAGGGAGTGGGGGAAGAAAGAAGGTCTCCGAGGCTACATGGTTGCTTCTGCTTAGAACGACTCTTTAATGGTGGACAAGCATTTGGGGATAAAGGAAGGGGAACCCCGCCCCCAGTCTTCTGCGCAGGCGTT